>MJUU01027470.1:11206-28565 GCA_002080025.1 Modiolus philippinarum
TTCATGGCAGGTATATGTGTGTTATTATGTCGCCTGCCTTCATGCAGTGGCAACATATAGGGATCACTATGCGTTGTCTGCGACAGCGTCACAAAAAGTTCTGTCACATGTTTTTCAGGAACCATGTATCCGAGCCTTCTGCAATTCAGCATGGAGTATCAGTATGGGGACCTATATGGTGTAAGAGAGTTTCAGATCTTTCCCATGCTCACTTCCTGTTTGACGGAACTTAGAGTATTTTTGTCTCGCCTGGGACGAAAGGTGCGGAAAGCGAGACATATGCGTACAAAGTATGACAGCGGCGGCAGCGTAAACTTTCATGTTAAGTTTTTGTGATTAGGTCACTTTCTCAGTAACTATAAGTGGTAGGTCAATGATATTTGGTATATAAGTTGGTCTTGAGTAGTACATGTCAGTCTGCTATATGGCTTTTGTCTGTGACCTCAATTTCAGGGTCCAGTGATCATGTTAAGTTTCCTTGTATCTATTAATGTAAGGTCAATAATATTTGGTATGTGGGTTTGTCTTAGATGGAAGATGACAGCTTGCTATTTGGCTTTAGCCCTTGACCTCATTTTACGGTCTAGTGAACTTGTTTGGTTTTTGGGTATATCTTTGCGCGCAAAGATATCTATTGTTGCTGAGGGCTCAACTCAATTCCCCAGAAACGTCACTACCCTTTTTCATATTCCAACACAAGAAAAAAAGTCCCATTTTCATACCAAAAACGTGCTTTTAAAGACTTTCTTGCATAAAAGAAAGCAACAATAGTGCAGAAAAATAAATCAACAAGTTGGAAGAAATAACATTGGTATGAAAATGTTACGATGCATACCTGTCAATTTCCAAAGACCCAAAATCTGGTCATGACCTGCATTGGATAGTAAAAAATCTGGTCATAACGCGTGACGAACTTTTTTCATCCCAATTATTCTATTATAAATTCGCGACAAACTTTTTTCAACCTAATTATTTACTTATCAAGCAATTTATTTACATACTTTAATCCTCACTTACTACCTACTTATAAACAGCGGACATGATAATTAAATTTCATGTCTATTTAATACCTTTGGCTTTGTTTCACCTTTTCTGATTAAGATTTTTTTACTTGGACCAAAACTGGGCATGATGTGTCAATTTTAAAATCTGACCTAAAATCATTGTAGGTCATTGTAACTGTAAGAAAAGTTCACCGTCTGAATTACATCACCAGGTCGCTTGATTTCACCCAATGCCCCAATCAAACTTTTATTTCCACCGCGAACGTTTACACTTGTGAAGCTTTTCCGTTTTGTGGGGTTGTTGACAACGGTAACATTGCTGGTCCAGAAATCGGTCTTTTCCATTGAGTTGAAGAAATTCCCAGTACACTCAATGCGTGTAGTTATCTTAAAAAACGGCTCATCAAACTCCATAACAGCTTAATTATAACAATAAGAGACAGTATTCCAAACCGATAGAGAGTAAAAAAACACAACCGGAAATGTAAATACGAACATTAATACTCAAAACGTTACCGGAAGTAAAATCCGGGTGAACACGGGTGACGACTTCGATTCTCGGGTTATTTAACAACCCAATCGGGTTACTACATTTCATCGGATGACAGGTGAAAATATCGGGTCTGACCCGCAGAAATCGGGTGAGTTGACAGGTATGACGATGATTAGAGTATCGGATGCTAGTGATGTTACTATTTATATACATTCCCAAGTATGCCAATTAAATTATTTAGGCCATATATCAAGTTTGCAGAACACGATGTTTTCCTTCGGAAAGACGTTTGTTTACAAAATCTGCACACGCTCATGGTAACAAAAGATACTTCAATCATTGGGCGGGAAAAATTGAACTTCAATATCTCATTATGACAGGAATACGATAAACGATGTCTTTACAATTTGTTTACAAATGTCTGCACATGCGTGTATGGTTGTGTTAAAAATAACAGTAGCACTGTGAAAGGATAACATGATAATTAGACTGATTTATTAGTGTTGATTGAGGTAGTAATTAGGGCTGGTGTTGTTTACATAGCAATTAGTCAGCATTGACATCAACACATTTATTTTTTAATAGGACTGTTTTATTAATGTCACTTATTACCTTCCTTGTATAATTTTTCATTTAACAAATTAGGGCCAAAAATTTTTTCTGCTCCCTCTGAAACCCCCCAAATTGTTAAATTATTTTGAAAATGTTGTATGTTACTGTTTTTAACAACATGCTGGGATATTGTACAATACTTTTTGTTTTGTTGAAAATCAAAAAAATAATTTCAGCTTTTTATAGTAAAATTTGTGTATTGTTATCATACTAAGGAACACATCGGAATAGAATTTGGTTTAAAATCCAATATGCAAATGATTGATACTAATATGATTCATCATCTTAGACATTGGGATTGTGTACATCTCCTTACTTGAAATGAAAGTAAATTTCAGATCCACTATTATTAAAGAAAACGCTTTTGTATGTGCAGGTACATCTTAACAGCTTCTGTTAATACTTTACATGAATTAAAATCTAGAGTTTAATCAGTCTGGCTTCACTTCATCTGATTCAGATACTGAACAAATTTTAAGTATTCTAAAATTTCCTTGTGACTAGATTTAGAAATGTTTGACTGAGGGCATTGGTTGTAGTCCTTTCAAAAATTAAAACAGCATTATTTTAAGTGAAAGTGTGAAAACAATTAAATTTCTCATGCCTTCCTTCAGACCAAATTAATATGTTCACTGCTGAAATTTGTAATTTAAGAGTGCAAATGCATNCTAAGTAAGTGGTAGGTCAATGATATTTGGTATATAAGTTGGTCTTGAGTAGTACATGTCAGTCTGCTATATGGCCTTTGTCTGTGACCTCAATTTCAGGGTCCAGTGATCATGTTAAGTTTCCTAGTATCTATTAATGTAAGGTCAATAATATTTGGTATGTGGGTTTGTCTTAGATGGAGGATGACAGCTTGCTATTTGGCTTTAGCCCTTGACCTCATTTTCAGGGTCTAGTGATCTTGTTTGGTTTTTCAGTATCTAGCAGTGGTAGGTCATTGATATTTGGCATTTTGTTTTGGGTGATACATGACAGTCTGCTGTATTGCTTTTGTCAGTTAATCTAATTTCACAGTCTAGCGAACATGTTAATTTTTCTGATTTAGGCAGTTTGAGTTTTCACATCAATTTTGTGACCAAGTAGGGACGGGCGAGACATCTATTTGGGTCCACACTTGTTTGTTATTACGCAGGCGACACATGTCTTCCGTGGAAGACTTACTACTAAGTTTAACCATGGGCTAGGCCTTTATATTCGAATTTTACCCCTTGTGTAAACAAGGGTTAAATTAGCTAATATAAAGACCCAACCTGGTTGAATGACAAAATCATTATACCTGCCATGAATTATTTCGATGCTTATATGATTCCATTCTGAAGCGACCTAAGAGAAGGTGGATTTCCCATCTCTATTACTGTCTGTGTCTATGATTTCACAATACACAATCTGGCGTTTTTAAACAAATAAAAGTTCTAAATTTGAATGGAAATTAAAACAATACACATTTACCGGACTTAAAGGCATGGTTTAAAAAAAATTATTTAATATATAAATACAAGAAAATGATGATGTACAATAAACACAACAAGGGTTCGGAAACAAGTGAAGCTTATATGAATCCATCTCCTGAAGTCAAGCTTGTATTAATCCATCTCTTGAAGTCAAGCTTATATGAATCCGTCTCCTGAAAAGTGTTCTTAACCTTTATTTCCTGCATAAACCAAGACGGAAAAATTTGAAAAATATGATTATTTTGCATCATTTTGAATCTTATTCCGACACCATTTGTGCATGTACCGAGTATAAGGTTGTTGAGTATTTTACTGGTTGATGATTAATAAAAGCCTCATCAGAATAGTTAATTTGCTAGCCCAAAAGGACTATTAAATTTGGCAAACTATTAAAACTTTATGCAAACAAAATCTGAAAAATTTCACATAAGCAATATTTATTTTGGCCAGTAAAATAAGACTATTGAATTCAGACATCTTTTCCTTTTGTCTATTGAAAAGTTTAGTAAGAATCAAACCTGAATTAACATATGACTTACAATTTATGATTGAAAATTACAGGGATGAACCTACCCAGGGCCCCTAAAATTCTGCCTGGGCTACTAAAAATTTTGAACCAGTAGCCCAGCTGGCTACCAAAATTTCTGACATTTTTTGTTGGACACATAGTGCTGGGCTAGTAGAATATACAGCTGGGCTACTAACCAAAATCTGCTAGGGCCCAGCTGACTATAGAGATTCAGACATGAAGGTATATCCCTGCTATTGGATTTATTTAAGGTGAGAGGTACGTAAATAAGCGCTTCTACCGGTGAACGTTATAAATTTACTTTAGAATGAAGGTAAATTAATTTTAATTTTCACTTTAAATTATCATCGTTTTAAACTAAATCCTACAATTTTTATGAAAAATTGATATTATGTTGCCAAAGAAATTTCTGTTTTATTGATATAATTTTTGTACAGTGTCACCGAGTTCAATTTCGTGGTATGAATCGCTGAATAGTTGTTCATCTTTCAAACCACGACTAAAATCATAACTTTTATCGACGACGTCGCTATTTTGACGGCGGATTTTATAGAAAAAATCCATTTTGGCGTGCCTATTCTATGTTAAACTATTTATACCAGTGAAATTAATTCGGTGACCCTATATAAAATTTACACCATTAAAATGGAAATTTCATTGTATAAAACATATCCTTTTTGCAGAAAAATTGTAGGATACATTTTGATAAATGCTCAATTTAAAGACGTTTCATATATTATTTTTCTGTTTGTTTTACATGCATTCTATATGAAACCAACATAATTGATAGATTTTTCAATGGTTCATATTTCAAACATAAAAATAGCTAAACCGAATTTATTTCACCTTGGAATTCATCTTCATTTGATGCACTTGCATATAAAATTTCATCGAATTCCGGAAACTTTGCTTTTTACGTACCTATTACCTTAATAGCCAAGGCAAGGTTTGCTATCACATTGCATCCATCAAGTATCTGTTCTTCCATTGTTGTTCAAATGTTTATTTTTCATTCAACCATCTTTTTCTCAGAAAATACAGAGGCAATTAAACTTAATTTGGTTACAATAGTCTTTTGATAGTCCCTTTCAAAAATGGTGTCTGGCAGTGGCATGAGGACACATAGGGCAGCCTACTCATTTGATATTACATGTCTGCTGTCTGAAAATTGTGTTAAAATTATTCCAATTCAAGCTACCTCTGCAAAGTGAACAAACAAAAAAAATTATAGTCACAAGATTGTTGGGTTGAACAGGTTTCACTGTACATTTTCACAGTTATCAGAATAATGAAAACATGAATTAAGGATGTTCGCTGATCATGTTTATGTATTTCTGTCAGATTTTCGGACTTCTCTGGTTTTATACATTTAAAGGCTTAAAAAATTTTTGCCAGGTGACTCCGTTATTTTTTTCCATAATTTCATTATATACATCTTTTGGAGCAATCTGATAAAATTTCATTTGGTTGGTGTTATTTTATCACATTTATTACTGGAAAACATTGCTCATGTTAAACCTATGAAAAATGCAAAGGAGTTTGGTTTCCCGCCATTTTTCGAAACATTTGTATCTCAAAAATTACACCGATAACCTACTAATTTTTTTGGCTTGAATTACTCTTTTATCAATTTTTTAACAAAAAATCATATTTAATTGAAATTATTGTTATTTTAAAATTGACCAGGGAACATCCTTAAATATGAGAAATTTATTTTTATACGACCGCAAAAATTTGTGGTCGTATAATGGTATGGTGCTGTCGTCTGTAGACACTTTTTTTTTTGTCAATAACTCGAGTTCCAGTTGATCAATCTTTCTTAAATTTTAACACAATGTTTCTTGGCACAAAAGGAAGACTAGGATTGGTTTTGGGTTTTGTGGCCCCTCCCGTTTCTAAAAATGGGTCCAAAAAGGGCAAAATTTGATGTTTTCACATATTTGACGTTTATTATTTATTGATTTTTGATAGGGTTTCTATAGGTGTGGTGTACTCTGTAGAAAATTTCCAATCTGGAATATGCCAACGGATTTCATGTGACATGTACGGCTTACGAGATAAAAGGGGGCCAAAAGGGGCGAATTTCAAAAATTTTATTTTTTATTTTAAGTCCGATTTGCAGTTTTTTGCAATGAATTCCTTATGAAAAATAAACTAGTGTTGCACCATCATATTTTTGATAACTTGTTTCCTTTCCAAGCTATGAGGGGCCCAATGGGGCCAAAATCTCAAATATGCAGATAACCTAAATTTTTTATTTTTCATCCGATTTTGATGGGATTTTTTTCTTTGGATTCCTCTCATTGTAAGCTTTAAGTATTGCACAGATTTGTCGTAGCTCTTACCATTTCCGAGCTATAAGGAGTCAAAGGGCCAAAATTGTAATTATCAGGAATATGTGACATCTTTATTTTTCATCAGATTTTGATGAGATTTTTTTCTTTGGATTATTCTCATTGTAAGCTTTCAGTACCATGGCAATAGATTCTGCATAGCTCTTACGGTTTCCAAGCTATAACAGGTCAAAATTGCAATATTTCAAAATATATGTAACCAGATTTTTCTTAGCACTTATCTATTTCCTATTAATAAGGGATAAAAAGGGCTAATTTTGATTTTCACTAGTTTGTGTCCAGTTAATTTATGTATCAAGGTCCTTATTGTGTCCAGCAAATTACTGTGTCCATATTCATTTTAGTTAACACTTGTTCAAATTTCAGTGGTCGACATGCTGCGGTCGTATCATGCTGTACTCAGCGTAGCCCTTTATTGAGTGAGTTGGAGTGTAAGAAAATCTGTAAATAGAATGAAAATTCTTGACTTTTGTTTTTTAAAGAACAACTGCTGTCAACATAAGAAAAAAAAATTAAAGTTCATGTTTCTAAGACATTAAAACTTTGGCGGAGACCGTTCTTTCTAGAGTTTTCCTTCATTTTCCATTAACTGCTATTATGCCTTAAGATATATGAAAATATAATTAATATTTGATAAAAATTTTGTATATTATCTACTATATACATTTTAAAATGACCAAAAAAAATATGATCCATGTTTAAAAATATTTAAAACTGTTTGAATGGATAAAGCCCAAGGATATCGAATAATTTTTAAAACTGAAGCTCACATTCCCTTTATTTATATTTCAGAACGTTAGTTGTATGTTTTGTAACATGTATATTTCAGAACATTTAGATGAAGTGACATGTGATTTTGAGGGAACAAATGGTTGCATGTTTTCATCAAACTGTACAGCTGGGTCCAAATATCAATGGAGAAGACAACAAGGGTCTACACCATCACTGGGGACTGGACCGTATGGTGATGCTGATGGTTATGCAAAAGGTATGCAGAATCAGTCTAAACCCAAGGCAGTGGTTTGTTATAGTCATTTTATCAGTTGATGGTGTTCCATTGTGAGCTATTGTCATCATCTGTCGTCCATTAACTTTTCACTTTGCCAACATCTCTGAAACCACTGAAGCAAATCAAACAAACTTTTCTGAATGATGTGTAGAAGGTCCTTTTACCAAGATTGCTCATTTCATTCTGAACAAACATAAACAAAACAACATGACCTCCAGTGCAGAACTAAGTTTAACATTGCACTCTATGAGAAAAACATTTTCATCATCTGCTCTGAAACTAGTATACCAAAGCAAATTTAACTGTACTGTATTAGAATGATGGGAGGAAGATCTTTTCAAAAATTGTTCATTTTGTTTTAATTAAGCAAAAAACATGGCTGCCATTGGGCAACATATTAAACATAGGCCCTATGAGAAATTCATATTTTGATAGTATCCTCTGAAACATCAGAGGCAAATTCAACTTAACTTTACAGGAATGTTAAATGGAAGGTCCTGTACAAAGATTTTTGTTCTGATCTGACAAAACCATGGCTGCCAGTGCAGAACTCTGTTTAACATTGAACATTTTAGGAAAAACACTATTTTCACCATCTCCTCTGAAATTATTGAAGCAAATTTAACTAAATTCTACTGGAATGATGTAGGGAAAGTAGTAAAATATTTATCAAAGGGACTCCAAAGTGGTATTACCTCAAATTTTGCTCTTTTTTTATATAAAAAAAAAAATAAAAATTTTGGTTATGTTATACTATAACTGAGTAAAAAGAGACATGCCTGAAGGCAAATCACATGAAAATTGGCTATAACTGCTACTATTTATAATAATATACATAATGCAGGCATAAGAATATTGACATGAAATGGAAAAAGAAGCTTGGAAGGATTATAAGAAAACTAGCTTTGGATTTCAAGACATATTATTGCCTGAATTGACGCAATTTGGCATTGTAAAAAATGTGCCTATGGATATAAGCTGATTTTCTGTATTTGCTACATGAAATATATATAGATTGGATGACTTACTCCAGGATTCAAAATTATTAGAATACGAACACAAATACAGTGAATTTGACTCTCCTAACAAAAATTTTTGATGCATGTTTTCTCTGGAACTAAATACTATAAATATAGATTACACCACAAGATCCTGTTCATTACCATATTTTATCCACTAGAGATAGTTAAATTTTCAAATTTTAAGTGCGAAGCTTGGCGAGCATTTTAAAATTTTAAAATTTAACTATTACAATCACTGTCATCCGTTGCCCGATAAAAGCACTAATGTCTTAAACTAGTGGACGATTACAACACACAGACATACACAGGGCACTCAGCGAGTCGATTGTACGAAAACTTGGCATTATAAAATAGTGACATGTGGGCATTTTAAATAGGCGGACAGAATATCATTTCAAAGTTACAAAATAAAAAGCCAAAATTTGAAAGTTGATAGTATATCCATATTAGAAATTCTCTCACGAACAAGTACACCATAACTTAAATAAATAAAGAGCATACATTTCTCGCACAGGGAATCTTTTACAGACTCCACACTGCAGGAGAGACAAACTCCAGTCGTAAGTCTATTCCTGATATGTCCCACATCAACCATATTCCTATGCATGATGCATCTTAGGATGAGAGCTGCAGTGCATTCTTCAAATGATGTATGTGGCCATTATTTAACTCATGAAAGACTTTGTTATGAATAATGCTTAATACCGTATAAGTGGTTATTTTCGCGGGACGCAAATTTCGTGACTTCTTTCAAATTGATGCACTTTAATTTCGTGGGACTCAAATTTTTGTGATTGCTAATCATTTACTGTACAAAGCCTCATATGAATTATTTTTCTCGGTATACAATTTTTGGGACTTCAGAATGGTCGCCAATAAAGCGAAAATAAAGTCCTCGCGAAAATAACCACTTATACCGTTTCCCCATTAACTGACATGATCCAAATATGAGGAGAAAGTTTTTAGTACCAATCTATTTGTAAAACTTATCCTTTGTTTATATTTTGGCAATTACACATATGGAATGAACAGAGACAATACTGAAGAAAGAGGCAAGTATAGCAGGCTGTGGCTGCTTTCTATTTTTTTTTTGCCCCCTGTGACAAAAAGTCCGGATGCATATTGTTTTACCCTTGTCCATTCTGTTGTCCGTCTGTTTGTCCATCCAACATCCAAACGTATAAAAACAGGTGTTTAGCAGGGGCATCATATGTGTCTTAAGACACAGATACCTTGCACAGGGCATGTCATCCTCTAGCTATGATGTAATTTTAGGAGTGTAAAAGGATCAATATTTTACCAGAACCGATGTTTTCCTCACTGAACAAAAAATCAAATTGTATTATCAATATAAAACAATGTCCACTCTTATGTGTGAACACTTATACTGGTATAATAATTTATTGGTAATTTGTAAGAATTGGCTTTGATCTCAATGAGCAAATATTTCCAGTAATGGCTTCTGTCCGAAAATGGGAAAAATATTGGCAAAAAATATTTTAGTCCACGCCTACTTGTTTGTCAATCAACGCTTCAATGTATTACAAGGAAAACAACATCTACAAAAGCATTTAGGATAATACCTATTTTTTACTCTTCAATAATCAGTTTCCCCATTTCTTGAAAATAGATTTTTAGCTCACCTGGCTATGCCAGGGTGAGCTTTTGCAATCACTTGGCGTCCGACATCTGTCTTCCATCCATCGTGAACTTTTCATTCAAAGATCTTCTCCTCTGAAACTACTGGGCCAATTAGAACCAAACTTGAACACAATAGTCCTTAGATGGTCCCATCCAAAAAAGATATCCGACAGGTCCGTACCTCATCCAAGATGGCCCCCAGTGGGGAACATAGTTTTAACATTGGACCCTATGGAAAAGACATTCAAAGATCTTTTTCTCAGAAACTACCAGTCCAATTATAACCAAACTTAGACACAATGGTCCTTAGATGGTCCCTTCCAAAAAAGGTATCTGGCAGGTCCGTACCTCATCCAAGATGGCTGCCAGAGGAAACAAAGTTTTAACATTGTACCCTGTGGAAAAAGGCATCCAAAGATCTTCTTCTCAGACACTATAAGTCCAATTATAAACAAACTTAGTCACAATGGCCCTTAGATGGTCCTTTCCAAAAAAGGTATCTTGTAGGTCTGTACCTCATCCAAGATGGCCGCGAGCGAGAACATAGTTTTAATATTGGACGCTATGGAATATACATTCAAAGATCTTCTCAGAAACTACTGGTCCAATTATAACCAAACTTAGTCACAATGGTCCTTAGGTGGTCCCATCCAAAAAATGTATCTGGCAGGTCCATACCTCATCCAAGATGGCCACCATCTAAACATAGTTTTTACATTGGCCCTATTGATTTTAAGGGGAACCTCTGCCCAAATTTTTGAATTTTTATTTGAATTGTGGTCTGAATGTTTCAATTTCAGCATTATGTATTACCTTGATTATAAAGGGAACCCCTGCCCAAATTTTTTTTTGAATGATGTTCTGTTATGGGTTGTAATGGATGGTGGATCTTTCAGTTGCCATGGAAACCAAACAAGAATACTGTAATTTTAGAAAAAAAGTATTCTGCTAAATTTTATGTTTTGTTTTTCCTATTGGAAATGTCAACCATGGTCCAGGTGAGCGATACAGGCTCTTGAGAGCCTCTTGTTTATATTTTTCAAAATCTTCATGTTCTATCAAATTATTTATTTAATTTCCAATAAGAATAATACAAGTTTTGTTTCCGATACTTCATATATTGTTTCCAATAATAGACTTGCCCGCAAGTGGGCTCGTCCATTATTCATGTAGTCAATATTTCTAGCACCAGAAACAAAACTTCCATTATTCTATGAATTGGCAAAGATTTCCGCTTAGACCGGTGCTGGGGCCGTCTTGAACTTACTATGAGGTATGAGCAAAGCTCATTGTTGAAGGCCTCACGATGACTTCAAGATGAAGAACAACAATAAAAGTGTTGTTCCTTTGCTTGTTTTTTACCATGTATTTGTAGAGACTTTGTCTCATGTGCACTTGGTCCATATCCTTTTATTCACCATATAGTGCTGTAAGTTAAGTTAATTCAAACAGTGTACATTATACATGCATTAACTCTATATCTGTTAACATTGCCTTTGCCTAATTCTTTTATAAAGGTTACTCATGGATATTCTGTATCATTAATATTATTTTATTGTAGGAAATTTTATGTATGTAGAGAGTTCAGATGGAAACTTAAATGACGTTTCTCATTTAACTCATCCGCCATTCACAAGTGGACCTACCAGTAGTCTACGATTTGCTTACCATATGCATGGAGATCATGTTGGAAGACTTGATGTCTGGACCCAAGATGTACCCACTAGATCACAGCTCTGGTCCCGAACAGGAAACCAAGATCAGTATTGGATAAAAGAATGTGTTCCCCTGTCACCAAATACACAACAAAATGTTGGTTTCAGGGCAACAAAAACAAATTCAGGGTTTCTTGGAGATATAGCAGTGGACAATATACATGTAGAGGATTCAGGTTGTCCAGGTATTTTGGATTTTGTCATAACTTTAATTATATCTGCAGTAGCATAAAGTTAACCAACACCTGAAGTGGATCTCATGTGGTAGGGTAGTTACAGATTGATACCTATTAAAGTATTCACTAGTTGTCTAACATTCTTATACCAAAAGTGGATCCAAATGTTGTTGTCTTTTGGATCCACATTTTAATGATATCTGTTTAATTGTATTGGATAGTCTTCCATACACCTGCTTTCGGAAGGTCTCTATTAGGCCACATTAAGTAAATTTTCAAATCAAATCAAATATTTTATGGCACATAGAGCAGTGATACAACATATTATTCCAAATCAAGGCACACTCATTCAACATAAAGGGGGCCGATGGGTTTATTTCGTTCTCCGTGATCGGGGAATTCAAGTCCAGTGATTCGTTTTCCATTTTATTAATTTGTCGTGAATCGTTATTAGAACATTGTTTGATCCGTGATTGATAAAATGAATTTCCTGTGAACTGTGATTTGTCCGAATAATTTTTTCGTGATTCCTGATGAGACCAAAATTAGGTGTTTGTTTTACATGTATAATATATGTTTAATTAATACTCTCTTTCACAACTGAGAAAAGAAAATGAGACAGAAATAATTATCTGTAACTTTATGAATATATATAATGCATAAGTTAATGTAATTTATTTTTTTTTAGTGACAAGTTTACCCTGTCCCTTTGAAGATGCAAATTTTCAGTGTGGATATATCAACGATACATATGATTCACCCAGTGGTTGGAGGACTGTATCTTATAACTCATCAGATAATGATGCTGCCACTGCAAGCTCTAATACTGGTAAACTCATTTTATTTGTTATCTTGCTTTGCAGTGCAGTGCAGGGATATTGTTGAACAGGCATCAGTCTATCCATTTTGTATGTTGATATGCTTCAGCAAACTTATATTTGCATCAGATAAAATTTTTACAATAGCTTTAGGGGATTGATACCCCAAAGGACTTCTATAGTATAGTCTTAGTTTAAATTTATGTAGGAGTTAAGCCCTTTGTGACTTCTTAACTTGGAAAATTTACAAAATGCATTTGATAGCAGTTGAGGTTCAGACTACAAGTCAAAAATATGCATCCCAAACTATTTAATATAAATAAAAAGAATTGTAAAGACTATTTCAATAGAGGTGAAATGCAAAACAAGATTGAAATCAAATTAGAACTAGGACTTGTATAATGAGAAGGATTGGCATCTCGTATTGTCTCGTAAGATCCACCGTAGCCAGATTTCGTTTCTTCGCCACTACAAGTTGCTATACTTGCTTCAAACTAGGGATGTCAACGAGTACTCGAATACTCGAGTATTGCTCGGAAGGTACGAGTATCGAGTACCTAATTGGTACTCGAATACTTGGCATTAAAACTTCCTCTGTATTTCAGAGCATTGCCCTTTAAAACATAATAAACTCGTTATTGCCCCCTAGATAGACACTAATAACTAACATATATTGAACATCTAAAGAAACGTGTAGCCAGTCTATGCTATTTAAAATTCAAAGGCAAATATCTCCCCAAATATTTTTTTGGTCATGTTAAATTTCTTACAAGCAATTTCTGTATTTAAAAAAAAATAAAATAAAAATCTGAAAAAAGCGAAACATTTGTTTTTTAATCTTTAATTTCATTTTCTCTCTCAAAAAAAATAGTAAATATAAAAAAAAAACCTTTTCACCCCAAAATGCAAAATATTATGAAAAACAGTGAAAACTGAACCCGTTGTCGTAACAAGTATAAGACCTGCACAGAAATAACTCTGTTGATAGCTGTAAATAAAACAAACTTTTAACATATCAATTCTAAACAGACTTTTTTTTGTACACATTAGAGCAAATTTGTTGCTGTTGCTTTAAAATGAATTTTTATTTGACGAAAATCGACTTGCTTTATATCGAAAGTTGAAATTAAAATGATACATACGAGGAATTGATTGAGCTAAAATATGTAGGTACAATACGGAGCTGAGCAGCCAGATTGTTACCTAAAGACTCATTTGCGACTCAATAATGCTTTTGAATAAATCGGCTGTCTTATAACTGAAATGCCGAAAATTTACACTCTGTGATCAAATAATTATCTTTACTGAAAATTTATTTGATTAAAACCGTGTTGTCTCCAGATGTTTATATAAGCGTTAATTGTGATTTAAACAATTTGATTAATCAGACAAGTGTGTAACTAAACTAAACAAGTTGTTATAAAAAAGAAACTTGTATATAATTTCGCTTTAATTGAATGTTGTGAAATCAAACCTTTGATTGGCTATAATGGTACACAAACAGTAATTGGTGCTCCTGTTATGGCATTTGAGCAATATTGTAGTTATTTATCATTGAATGATAAGAATCTTGAAGTGTAGTAATTTTCGTTTCAATACACCAAGTACTCGAGTATACTCGAGTATTGAATCCGAGTACTGGAGTGACATTCTTCATGCATTTTGACATCCCTACTTCAAACCTATCAAACACATAAAATATTGCTTTAATCAACTTTTATTTTCTCTTTCTAAATACGGTATGATACATTTCATATGTAGGTTTGTCAATTTTCCTTATCAGAGCCGCATATAGACTGCCATTTCATGTAAATTTATGTAAAATCGAGTCCCATCATTTCAGATCGTGATATTTTGAAACGAACAAAAGCCAGATATAACTATTCAACAAACCTAAAATTTCTTCAACAAATTGATAAAACCATAATAAGTGAAGGAAGTGTGTTTTATACCTTTATATCCCAATCTCTGCTCTTATGGGAAATAATTAATTGTCGTACCATGCTGTATTCTCTTGTAATTTTGAAATAGTCACAAACAAAACAAGTCAAATTTGTCACATAGCAAAAAAAATTATATCATTTATTAATTCAGAAACTAAATCATACATATTTGATTACCGAAAAACACGTTTTATGACATAATTGTTGATTTTGAAAGAGGAGATTCAAATAAATAATATACGATGAAGACTGACAATACCTGGACATTTGCGAGGGTGGAAATGTTGACCTATTAAGTTGAAACCCATATAGTTCCATCCAGAAAACTATTTCTCTTGGTATCATAACTATATTTTCTTCGCTAAATTTGTATAAAATATAGTTGGGTAAACATTCTGAACACATGAACAGGCTAGTTTATTTCCAAAGCGATGACACTTTCCGCCATTAAATTGAACAAGATTAGCGTGGGTGCAAGGCATTGTGGGTAATATTTTGTAATCTTGCATACGCCCCAGCTTATAATGCAATTAATAGAAAATCACTGTGCGATTCGAATCATTCTCACTATACAAATTCATGATTAGAATGAAAAAAAATGCAACTTTTAAAGTTCTATGATCAAAAGCTGATGAAAAATACATTTCCTAGTCAATGTATTTATACTCATGCAAACAAAGTTTGGGGTGTATATAATAATCACCTTGTCCATCTGTCCCTCTGTCTGTCTGCCTATGTTCCTTGTCAGTGCAAGTCCTCCAAAGGCTATATTGATTTTGATTTAATGTTACACAGAGTTTTCTACCTGAAAATTGGTATGAAGTAATATAGTTGCTGCCAAAATTTTGAAGGAGAGATAATTCAACTTTGCATAATTTTTTTTTAGAAAAAAAAGAGGGAACTTTTGTCAGTGCATGCACTTCTACATGGCTGTTTGGATTTTAATGAAATGTTATGCATAATATAGAACACCATATGAAGATATGCATGAAATGATATTTGTGTTTCACAGAATTTTGAAGGGGAGACTGAATATTTTCTGGAAAAAGGGGTTTGGGAGGTACTTTGTCAATGCATGTCCCTCAAATTGGGGCTTGGATTTTAATGAAATATTACACATTTGAAGTATACAACCTGACTATCTGCGTTCATGAAGAAATATGGTTTTCATTCGAAATTTTGAAGGGGAGATAATTCAGCTTTATGCATTTACTGGAAAAAAAGGGGTGGTATATCTTCATAGTTTTGTATTGTGTCCAGGCTTTTACTGTATCCACATACACTTAGATTTTCTCTTTCCGTATTGATTCAGGGTTCAATGAGTTGGAGGGGTATAATGATTCAGCAATAGCTCTAGTTTTCATCTGATTTGAACATAGTAACACAGTAACTTGATGATAGCTCAAGGGGTTTAAGAAAAGTTTTGGTGGAACATAATAATAGAAGTTACATCCCTGTATTCATTTGAAAATTTAAAAATGTCCTTTTAAGTGGACAAAAAGATATATGTTGTACCGGATTTTGATATTATATATACAAATAAAATAAAAAGGAAACATCTAAATTAACTGAAAATTACAGTTACATGTAACAATCTTCCAGGGAACTACACATGGAAAACACTTATAAGACAAAAAACAAACATAAACAGCGATAGGAAGTTTGGACAGCCAGACTTTGCTTTGCTAAAACTTCCAAGTAGAAAAAAAGAAGGGAAACAGGGAAAGTGTCAAAGAGACAATGACCCAAAGGGGAGTAATAACAACTCAAAGCCACCATAAGATCTTCAATAAACGGTGAGAAAACCCCACACCCAACGGCAGGTCGGAGTCGGCCCCTGAATAAAGAGTAATCAAGTTCAGCGAAATAAACATCATCCTAGACTCCTATAGACATAAAGTAAACTAACTAGAAAAATGACAAGACACACAAAGGCTTAATAAATTTCCTGACTTAGGACAGGCGCAAACCTGCTGCGGTGGGGTTAAACTAGTTTTATTGGGCCCAAACCTTCCCCCTACAGCCAATGTGATAAATAAAAAAACAATCGTAACAACAGTAAAATTCAGTTGGCAACAGGACTGAGTCAATTGTGAAAAATGAAACTGAAAGAACAGATGTACGGACATAAACATGAAATCACAAGAGACTACTAGCAGTTAACTGACATGCCAGCTCCAGACCCATTACCAACTGACAAAGTAAGTTATGTACCCTCAGTATACAGCTTCCACCAAGATCCCTTCCTGTGAGGAGTTTAGCATAATGATTTCATACATATACCGGAATACATAACCGGTGTCCATGCAATACAGATTTTAGAAATTTAGAATGTGTTTAGAGAAAATGCAAAGACCCTATCAAAAAATCAATTTTAATACCAAAGAAGGCCATACATAATGACTTGAAGACAATACCGTAATTATAACCCTAATGAATTAGACGCTTTAAAGGTTTTATAAGTTTGTTAGGCGAATTTAAGTATTTTTTACTCTTATGTAAAACATTACCGTAAAATAAGGGATGTGAAATACCAGCCTTGATTAGATGTGTACAGGTAGCATTGTATTTATGAACTAAGTCTTT
>MJUU01027470.1:28957-44900 GCA_002080025.1 Modiolus philippinarum
AACTTTTCAATTAAATGCTGTTTAGATGGGTCTTTGCTGATGTTAGAGTCTTTTCACATTTTTTTGTACAAGTTGTGTAATTCTGAAAATCAACAAAATGTGTGCAATTGAATTTATTATAGGAAAGTAAAAAAATTTGGAGGATTATTTTTATGCCCCCAGATCAAGGATTGGGGGGTCATACTGTGTTTGTCCTGTCTGTCTGTCTGTCTGTCTGTGTGTCCGAAACTTCAAACTTTGCTATAATTTTGCACTATTAAGGATATATTTATCATACTTGGCAGGTGTTTAGGTCAAGTAAAGAGCCAAAAAATTAGGTCAGGTCAAAGGTCAAGGTCACAGAGGTCAAAATTTTAAATTCCATTTTCATATGTTTTGTTGTAAAGAACGCTAATTCTATCCAAATATTAAGATTCCATTTTCAAATTTATTAAACTAATAAAATTATTGTTTGGGCATTCACAAACACATCTTGTTTAATTCTTATCGTAGCAAGTTTATTTAAGATGAATGCCTTTCCATATATTTTTCCTTGTTATGTGGGGCTTCAAATTTCCAGAAAGGCTATGCATAGTAAAATTGTTTTTTTTTATCTCATGTTGATCTTTTAGTTAAATGCAAGTATTGGACATGGCATTTCAGGGGATTTATTCATGTAATTGTAAGTTTACTTTCATTCCATTGTGTAGAATTTTCACACAAATACATCTTTTGTATTTCTGCAATGCAATTTAAACCATTGACAATTTTTATGCCCCAGGATCTTTGTTCGGGGGCATATTGTTTTTGTCCTGTATGTATGTATGTATGAAAATATGTATGTCTGTCTGTCTGTCTGTCTGTCCACAACTTTAACCTGGTATACAGTTTTTGAACCAGAGGTGATAGGCCCTTCATATTTGGTATGTGTATTAATCATGTAAAGCTTAACACCATTATGCAAATTTTACTAAGGTCAGGTCAAAGGTCAAGGTCACAGAGGTCAAAATCTCAAAATCTAGATTTTGCTATAGCTAGCTAATTAGGGCCCCACCACATAGTGGCGGATGCCCTATAGTAATCGCTCTGTCCGTCCGTCAGTGTGTCCGTCCGTCCGTCCGTGCGTCTGTCCATCCGTAACAAAGTCATGTCCGGGCTATAACTTTGTTGTCTTTTGAGATAGGCTTTTGATATTTTGCATGTAGATAGATCACTTCAAGACGATGTGTCATGAACAAAGATTAGTGACCTTTGACCTTGACCTTTGTCGTCAAGGTCAGATTTTTGCTTTTATAATGACAAGTCATGTCCGGGCTATAACTTTTTTGTCTTTTGAGATAGGCTTTTGATATTTTGCATGTAGATAGATCACTTCAAGACGATGTGTCATGAACAATTATTGGTGACGTTTGACCTTGACCTTTGTCATCAAGGTCAGATTTTTGCTTTTATAATGACAAGTCATGTCCGGGCTATAACTTTTTGTCTTTTGAGATAGGCTTTTGATATTCTGCATGTAGATAGATCACTTCAAGATGATGTGTCATGAACAATGGTTGGTGACCTTTGACCTTGACCTTTGTCGTCAAGGGCAGATTTTTGCTTTCGTACTGACAAGTTGTGTCCGGGCTTTATCGTTTTTGTCTTTTGAGATAAGATTTTGTTATTTTGCATGTAGATAGATGACTTCAAGACAATCTGTCATGAACCATGATTGGTGACCTTTGACCTTGACCTTTGTCTTCAAGGTCAGATTATTGCTTACATTCTGTGGATATCTTGATGATATGATGGTGTCCATACTTGTGTAGTGTCCACACTTGTACTGTGTCCACACCTGTATTGTGTCCACACACACTTAAATTTGCACTTATATTACAGCGGGGCCCACAGAGATGGCTGCCATTTCTCTGATGTCTAGTTACAATTGCTAGAGACTTCATATTCTATATGTGAAAAGTACTAATGGAGCTTATTAAAATTCCACCAAAATAATTTGGTCAGGTCAAAGGTCAAGGTGGCATAAAATTTAACATTTCCTTTATCTTTTCAACCAGATGTGATAAGACTTTCATATTGGCATGTATATTGTTCATATGAAGCTGAACAGCATTTTGCAAATTTCACTAAGGTCAGGTCAAAGGTCATTGTCACAAAATATCTAAAATCTAGAATTTGCTATAACTTGTTAATTACAATTGCTAAACACTCGATATTCTATGTGTGAATAGATCTAATGGAGCTAAGTAAAAATCGGCCTAAAAATTTGGGTCAGGTCAAAGGTCAAGGTATTTCAGTGCAAATTGGAAAACTTTAACAAAAACTTCTACATTTCCTATCTCATTTCAACCAGATGTGTGATAGGACCTTCATATTTGGCCAGCATATTGATCATATAAAGTTGAACACCATTATGCAAATTTTATTAAGGTCAGGTCAAAGGTCAAGGTCGCAGAGGTCAAAATGTAGATTTTGCTTTTAGCTCGTTAACTACAATTGCAAGAGGCTTGATATTCTATATGTGAATAGATCTAATAGAGCTTAGTACAGATATATATTAAACCTTGATTTCTAGTATATATTGCAATTTTTAGCATTAGTTTTGTATTTTAGATATGGTTGCCACAGGGGGCACAGTGTTTCACAAACACATCTTGTTTCAAAGATATAATTCAAAGGCTAGATATTGTGAAATAAAGTTGTTGGTGTGAACGTTTAATAGTGCATTATTGTTTCCTTATGCTTTGTTTATTAATGCACTTGTTCACTTTTCCATTACCTACTTTGCACAGAGAGGATTGGTTTTGCCTGGTGGACAGATGTAGATTTGTAAGGTTTTCTATTTTATTATTATTTTTTTTTTACTAATTTGATACTTAATAAATCACACTCTATTTTCAGGACATTTCATGTGGACAGATCAAAGCAATAGAACGTTGATTTCACCGAAGTTTACACTCCCAGCTAGATCATGTGTTTCTTTTGAGTACTTTTATGAATCTGCTGATGGTGGCTTACAGTTTTTCAATTCTTCACAGAAAATTGACTCTACAAATGTATGGCATAGTCCGTCTTTCCCAAATAATGGTTGGAGAACTGGTCAGTTTGAGTTGGATCCATCTAGTGATGCTCGCCTTTGGTTGACGACTGATAGAGAAGCAGGAATTGATGATCTATCTGTGTATACTGGAGAATGTAAACCCCTAGGTAAGAAATGATAGGTATAGGTATCTGTGTATGCTGGAGAAGTAAGAAATGATAAGTATAAGTATCTGTGTATGCTGGAGAATGTAAACCACTAGGTAAGAAATGATAAGTATAAGTATCTGTGTATTCTGGAGAATGTAAACAACTAGGTAAGAAATGATCAGTATAAGAATTTTTATGCCCCCGTGATGAAAAGATCTTTAGAATGGGACATTTTGTTTAACCCTCGTCTGTCTGTCCCATCTCTGATAAACTGTTCTTCCAGATAACTCCTTCCACAATATTAATGCTACATTTATTTTATTTGCACAGTGATTAGGCATGGATTGAAGATGTGCATATTGTCATGGTTAAGATTTTCTTCAAAATTTGTGATTTTGAGGGGTAGTTGAACATGACCATTTTATTGAAATATGTGTTCTGGAACTGTTATTTAAGATAATTCTTCCCGTATTATTGATGCTACATTTATTTTACTTTGCACAGTGGTTAGGTATGGATTGAAGATGTGCATATTGTCATGGTTTAGATGTTTGCCAAAATTTGTGATTGTGAGAGATAGTTGAACTTGGTCATTTTATCAAAATGTGTGTTCTGGAACTGTTTTTCATCTCCTCCAACAATATTAAAGCTACATATATTTTACTTTACAAAGTGATAAAACATGGATTGAAGATAAATTTTAAGTGTGCATATGAAGTGCCACTTCTTTATATAACACTTGATGGGTAATATCAATAGGCTGTGTCAGATATGTGAGTTTAAGTTCTTGAAATTTGTTTATCAGTTGCCTAGAAAGTAGATGTCCATGTTTTATATCCAACTGTGTTTGCATCATATGTGAATAAAGACACAAACACAGTAGCTTAATTTTATCCAAAACTTGGCTATAAACACACCAGGAAAAACATTGGATAATGACAGCGGGTCATTTATATTGGATAATGACAGTGGGTCATTTACTTTTTCTTGTTTTTCTTTGGCTTGATGGTAATGCATGGCTAGCATAAATAGTACTCTGCAAAGAACAGAAGCATGCAAGTAAATAGATCAAGTGAAATTTACTTTCTTTATGCATAGAACAGAAATTTTATTTACATTTTACGCTAAAGAATAATGTTCATGACAGGTAGAAATTTGCCCTGAATTTCTCTATCAAAGTAGATTAAAATTATTTCAGTGAAAGTGTTAGAAAATAAATACAATATATTTAAATTTAAGCCTTTAATATCCATCATGTACCAATGTGAATGATTACAGAAGTAGTGGTGTTCAATGTTCTTAACAGGAGGGCATTTTGCCTCTTTTTAACAGGAATATCATTCTGTAGGGTGTTTCCTGTGATAAACAAAATTATGTCTTGATACTCAAAAACACCAAGACTCATTGGATCATATGTTGCTGCATTTTCTTTATTCCTCAGTGTGAAAAATCGTATTATCTGATTTGTTACAACCGGGGAAAGTGCTCACTTGCTGAATTTTCATCACTTGTTGTATTTTGTCCTTGTACACTGTTTATTTATCTTGATTCTGGCAGAGGAAGGATGTATAAAGTTAATATACAACAATTCAAAATGGCACAGCATTGACTTGATTCTGGCAGAAACTGTTCACAGAGGCAAGGCGTATAATGCCTTCATCACATGTCATGTATAATGTTAATTTATAGCCAGGAACATTCAAGTCCAATCGTTTAGACGAAACCACTCAATGCTTAACATAGTAAAATGTAAAAATGTCAGTTGCAGGTTGAAAAACTGTTTCATTATACTACTACGAGATCTGAGATCCTTCATTTCATAGTGAAGTGATATTTTGTTTGTTAGGGTGTCATCAGTTTTCATGGGGATCCTAATATGATCTACATTTGAGGGTTTTGAAGAACCTTGAACATGTAATGCACCATTATTATTTTTTTTACAGTATTTTGTTTTTCCAAAATTGTATTATTAAATTTATAAGTTTCCCTATGATATTTTTCAGCCTGTACAGGGGAACACAGCTGTGGTGATTACTGTATAGACAGTAGTAAAGTATGTGATGGTATAGGGGATTGTATGGACAGATCTGATGAGAAAGACTGTGGTAAGATTTGATCAGACTCTAAAAGTTTGACATTGAAAACTATTCAATCAATCAATAAATCTAATTGAGCTAAGTTTGTTATGAACATATAATAACTTTTAGTGATATCAAAAGTCAAGTGATTGAAAGAATTTTCCTAAAATGTTTTAACATATACAGTAAAATGTTATGTAAAAGTTTCACTTTTTACTTGGAACAAATAAGTTAAATTTGTTATCAAGTACTGTGAGAGTACTATTGTTCGTGGGGTTCCAATTTTAGTGGATTTCGTGGTTCGCTAAAACCACGAAATTAAGTTGCCAACGTAATGCATTTTTTCTGTTAAGTTCTAATGTATAGAATTCAAAACCACGAATTTAAGTGCCCACAAAATAATGATATTTATGAAAACTACGAAAATTGATGTCCACGAATAAAAGTACTTCGACAGTATTTGACATGTAATTTTTGTTTGTCAAAATACAAATTTATACCTTGATAAAATAAGATAAATTTGCCATCAAGAGTTTGGCATGTCAAATTTTTATGTCAAATTACCAATTTATACAGAAAAAGAAAATATAAATTTGGTGACTCACTTTGGCCATTGTATACATTGGAGGTCCTTCACAGAAAGTTTTACTTTCATTCTGATTCAGTTAAAAACATAGCAGCAAGTACAAGACATAAATTAGCATTGAACAGTTTTGAAAAGGTAAAAATCATCGTTTTCTCTGAAACTACAGTAAATTTACTTAAAGTGACCTAATGTTTTTATTTTGAAAATTTATAATCTGTATAAGATGTTTCTTGTATAGTCATGAAGCTTTAGATAGTCATCTTGACCTGCTTTCCACAACTAAGTGACTCAGGCAGAAGTCTGTGCTACTGTCAAGATCTCATATTCTACAACTTCAATTGTATATGATTAATACTTTGTCAATAGATGCATCTGGAGTAAAAATGAGGCCTGAGTGACTCAGTTTTAAATTGTAAAATAGCCCGCACAAAGAAATTAGTAATGTTCTGTAGGTAGATTTGTCTTGGATAGTTGAGAGGCTCCTTTATAGAATTAGGTCACCTTAACCTACATTTCATGAATTAATGGGTAAGTAAAGTTTGTAGCTGTGTAGAACTGTGTAGATGGCTAATATTACTACAAAAAACAGACAAGGCATTAGCTATCTTTACGACTGCTTCTTTCTTTTGTCTCCAAATTGTCCTCATCCAAAAAAGGATTATCAGATAAAAACACATTGTTCATGGGTTCTAAACTCTTGACTCTAGATAAAGGTGTAAACCAAGACAACTCTGTAAACAAACAAACAAACAATAAATTTTAACAATATTGTATTGTTTTTTTTTTCAGCAAAGTCCAGTCTTGCCTGTGATTTTGAAGATCCCTTCAGATGTGGATATCACAGTCTAGATCCAAATTCACCAATGGAAGCGAAACAAATCATTTACCAAGACTGGATGTATGACCACACATATGGTAATGGTTCTGGTAAGTGAACTGGTTATAATACATTTCTTTTAAAGTTAAGGGGGTTCGCTACTCAATTTGAAAATAAATAGGATTTTAAATAAATGTAATTTTTTGTTGGAAAATTAAAAAACAATGAATTTAAGTGAAAACAATTGATAGGTTGATGATCTCTTTTCTAAGTTATAAATGACTGAAAATTTGGCAGGAAACTGAACTCCTCAGATTTATCATAGAATTAATATTAGGAAGGTTTGATCATGAATGAATGTGACAGAATAAATAGAATTTAATGAAATTTTAACAGAATGCTTATAAAGATGTATAAAATGAAATTATGGAAAAAAAAATAAGAGGGTCCATGGGCAAAAAATAATAATACTTTTAAATGGATAAAACCAGAGGATTCTGAAAATCTGGCAGAAATCTCAAAACATAAGGAACGAACCTCCTTTATTTAAAGCTTGTTTTATTGCAATTTTTTATTTGTATTTGAGTAAACAAATATTGTTTATTAATCATAGATATGCATGAGCAATCACTGTTAAGTTTTTTGCAAAGAGTTAGTACAGCCTGTACCAATAGTCCTCGCTTTATTTGTTATTTAAAATGCAGAATATATTCCAATATCATGCTCTGATTAAAAACATAGAAATGCCAATATACAGTTACTGTTTTATATTAAGACCTTCCTGTTTTGTATTACATATTTTTATAAAAAATATTTAACAAAATTTATATAAAATTAATTTGCCAATATTAATGCCCATTGTACTGTTTTGCTGATTTTAGAACTGCCTGACTAGGTACATATTCAAAACAATTACAAGTTTGGTTGAATTTACAAGTCAATGAGGCAAAAGTTAGCAGAGTTCTCAGCCTTGTCCTTGATGATTACACCATTCAACAATTTTTTTGTAGCTGGCAAGGAGGAAATGGGCTTAGGCCCGTTTTGACAGATAAATGGTTTCAAATGAGCCCTAGCTTTTGTATATCTGACCATATCACTTTCTGTAAATGATCCAATATAAATGTGTAAACTGCATAGCCCCCTACTCCACGATCACTTTCTTTTGACATCAAATTAATTCATCAAACTCGGAGTCCCAAATTTTGTTTTGGTATCACTGATCCGGTACAAAAATATCGTTTTCTATTTGCACTTGTGTCTTTAGTCGTTGTACCCAACCAAGAAATTTATTGAAACGATTTAAAATCAGTTGTTTGGCCAAATCGAAGTTTGCAATTTACCGTACGGTCATGAAAATTCCAGAGAATCACAGGGATCGATAGTGCTAATAACCAAAAACATTATCAACATTTTCCACAAGGAAAAGTCCAGAGAATCACGAAAAATGTGATATCACTAATAAACAAAAACGTAAACAACGAAAAAGCGTGTAATGGCGTGTGAAGTTCTGAAAAGCGTGTACACGCGTGTGACAAAATCTACGCATGTAAACCATTGAAAAAGCGTGTGTAACACGCGAAAATCATGTGAGTTGGCAACTATGCTCTGATTTTGGCTCCTATTCCTTAGTCAAGCATGAGTGGAGTTTTTCTCTAGCAATTAGAACAGACTGAACTTTAGGTTTTAGCCACTGGATATTTGATATGCAGCTGTGTCTGTGTCTGTATGACTTTATCTTGGATGATGGCTTTGACCTCTTGACATTCCTGCACATTTTACGAAAGGATATGGGGTAAATGAACATGAGACCATAACACATATGTTTACCCCAACAGCAATAATTTTAATGAGCTGTATGGCCATTTTGGAAAGTAATTCCTCATCACCAGCACTAGAACCCATATCTGAGTTCTGGTATTTAGATTCAAAAATACTTGTTTGTCCGCCCTACATCACAAACATGTATGCCCCATGTGACCAAGAGTGTACTTCCGGAACATAATTTCATGACAAATTTGTCTTTATGATGTGAAATTTTGTATACTGTGATGTGTTGAAAAGTGGTCTCGTAAATCCTGATACTTGAGAGCTCAGATCAGGTCTATTACATCAATTTTTTGCATGCAATTACTTTATTACTGTAAACAGTGAAATTTTTACTACAGTTTTATTTCTGCTATTCTTATAAGAAATAGAGTGCGAAAATAAACCTTCAGGAATATTTTGATTTAACTGGCTGATTCAGATGCTCAACTGACATACACACATTCCAAACTGCAGAAAAGGAAATTAAGGAAACTGCAAAGAAAAAAATATGGTTAAAAAAGATATCCCAGTTAACAGCAGTACACATAATTTACATGCAGAACTAAGATTTCTGAGGTCTGCTGCTATAGATAAATGTACAGATTCAAGTGAGGCACTGAGCAATTAAGACATTCTTCATTGTCAATTTTTATTGTGTCTCCTCTTCACCGAAGGGAGATATAATGAATTATTATACCTTTTCGATATTTTTCTATGTAAAATTCATTGTCATAAAATGTATATTTCTGTTCATTTTTCAGAAAAGTGCTATCACCCGGTGAATAGCACAAAGACTATCCACCGACCAGTGAATAGCACCGTGAGTACTTTTTGTGGACTTTCAGTGATGACGTTCATTGGTTAATTGGCGTGTCAGTTCAGCATGACTGACATTATAAATCACAAGGACATATATTGAAAAATACATCATTGGTAAAAAAAGACACATTTTAACCACAATTTTTATATCTTTTTCTTAAGATTTTCTTCAATAGTAAAACATGTTCTACTTGGTATAGTAAAACACTTATTTACTGGCTATTCGAACAATAGCAAGATTATGGTTCGCGTCGGGAAATAGTCGTGTCTCGGGGAACTATAATCTTGTTATTGTTCTCATAGCCAGTAAATAACTGTATACATGTATTGTTATTGTTGTCTCCTTTTCCTTTAATGGAAAATTGAAAAAAAAATATTATAGGATTAAACACTCATTTTTAGGAAATTATCTATGTATAAACTCCGGCAGCTCACTCACAAACTGAATAAAGTCCGAAGGACTTTATGTAAAGTTTGTGAGGGAGCTGCCGGAGTTTATATATACATAATTTCCTAAAAATCAGTGTTTAATCCTTATAATTCCAATTTTGTATGCTAAAAAACTGCATGATCCATGTTAACGACGTCTTAATTTGCTGCACTATATTTTTTGCGGAGCGGAATAATGGGCAAACGGAAATATCGAAAAATATTTCCGTTTGCTATTCATGACGTTGACCAATGAAAATGAACGTTACAATAACATTTGGAATTATGTTTGTATATTTCTAGGTACATTTTATGGTATGGTTAGTTACGTTGGCAATGAATTCACATTCAGGTCACCGATGAAAAATGTTGCCAAAAAGTCGTGTTTGTCATTTTATTACCGTGGTTACCTTGATAGGTTTGAGATGAATGTGACTTACCAGGATGGTAGGAGTAGTTTACATTTTAAGGACACTAGTTTGAAGGAACACCTTGGTTTTTGGAAACCTGGTCAGGTATGTAGTAAAATGTCAAGATCAATTTGTGCTACTACAACATCTCCAAAATGAAAGTTAGCAAAGGGGCTGTCATTGTCCACCAAGTTGGTGATAAATGTGTTCACAGAAATCACACAAAAATCAGCCTTATGATGATAACATATTTTTAAAGCGTGAAAAAATAATGGTGCAGGCACTGTATTGAACAATAACCAAAGGTTTAATCTTGAAGCTAGGGGTAGTATGAAATAATTTATATTTCAATCATTCAAAATGATACCATTATCGAGGTTAGGTTTTTTCATGTTTGTCTTTTTAGCCAAAGTGAACTTTTGGTATTTATTGTTGTCCATCTTCAATCAGACTTGCTTCAGATCTTCTATAAAAACGACTGGGCCAGTTGAAACTTATATGGTGCTAAGTTCGTCAACTTCAAAATAAAACAGTTGTCTGGCATGTTCGCACATCATCCTACAAGGCCACCAGAAGGGAACATAGTCTGATATTGTACTCTATAGAAACAACTTCAAAGATCTTTTTCCTATGAAACCAATGGCAAATTGGAACCAAACTTGTGACAATATTCTTGGGATGCTTTCAAAATTTCATCCAATATGAAACTACTTGGCCATGAAGTACCAAACTAAGTTACAAAAGTTGACAGTCTTCAGAAAAGGTGTCTTGTAAACCCACACCTCATCTAAAGAAAGCAACCAGCATGGCATAGGCCAATTAACTTGGTTGAATTTGAAACCCTTAAAGATAGAGTTTTATTTGAATCTCTATGTCAGCCATGGTTGGGTTAAAGTAATATAGGCTCTTAAGAGCTTCATGTTGACTACTCTGTAGCCCTTTAATTTTTGGACATTAATTTTCATAATTTTCAGAAATATCACTATTTCATTGAAACTAATATTTGTGGTTTCAAATTCTCTTTGGAACTTAATTTCGCAGTTAAGTGAACCATGAAATACAACAAACCCTACAAAACTTTCATACTTTCACAGTATTTATGACAAATATCACATATAATTTAAGCTTAATGACAGGTTTATTTTAAAATATTTCATTCTATGAATTACTTTTAAATATTTTTCAATGATGCAATGATAAAAACACAATTCACAAAACAACAACGAAAGCAACAAGATGGTGGCGTATTTGAGATTGAAATCATTTAATTAAAAAAAAAAATTAGGAATTAGAAAAACAATCTTATTCTTTCCCGTGTATAACATTGCCTGATAACTAGCTCAATTTCTAGTGCTAGTGTCTTGCTTAGGGAGTCAATTTCTAGTGCTAGTGTCTTGATTTGGGAGTTCCAGACAACAATTGTTGCATAATGCTTACTGTTTTCAGGGCATCTTATGCCCTTATGATGGTTCTTCATTTCCTAATGATTAGATGAACCAGAAAATTTCAGTTCAATTTATTGTGGTTCCATATATTATAATTGAAGTTCATGAAATAGGCAAAAATGATCTTTAAGACAAAAATAATAGGTTTACATAAAAAAAGGTCTTGTAAGTATGTTTATAATATGAATACAAAGCATATAAGAAAGAGTGTAGTTTATTATCTTAATCCTAGTACAGTTATAAATATTTTATTAAAATCTTTAAAAAAATTGAGTTTCTACAGAATATTGTCTTGCCTGCTGCAAAAACTATTTTGTTACATACATTTTCAGATTGAAATAGAAAGTGGAGACCTTCAGGTTGACTCTAAACTGTTTAATGGTAGATATGTGGAGTATTTTGGAATAGATGATATACAGTTAACTCCTGGGAATTGTCCTGCATTGGGTATGCTGACATATACAGTGCACTCTCGGTATATTGCCACCTTTGGGACCATGGAAAATTTTGGCGATTAGTGAGAGTGGCAATATATCGAGGGAATGAATTACATAGAAACAATGCAACTTTTAGAAAAATGTACCTTGAAAATTGTTGGTGATAAGTTGGAGCCGCCATTAAAAAGGGAGGTAAAACGAGGGATCACTGTACATACATAATTTTTAAGTTTATATACATTGTAAGCAAATACTTTACTTTTCATAATACAGGACACATTTTATGTAAAATTTTCACCCTTAAAAAATCTCCAGAATTTTCTTTCAGTTTAATTTTAATGACTTGTGATTTGTTAAAAAAAGAGCATGACAAACACATTCTTCCAGCAATTTGGAAATAATATTGTAAAAGATGTTTTACATTTTGTCAAAGATTAAAAGTTTAAAAATTGCATTGATTAACCTAAGATATTTGAAAAATTTTGATTTGAAATTTTCGCTTTTATGTTAACTACATGTATCTGAAAAAAAAAGGAAATTTATTGCTGCACATAAAATTACTGACCATATAGGAAGACTCTTTTTAAATTGTATAATTATCTTTAGAATAGGAGAAGAAATGAATACTTGAACATTGAACATTTTTTATGAAATGAACAGGGAATTACTGTATTACATGTATCTTATTGTTTATTGTTTATTTGAACATTGGTACTGGTCATTTTCATCAAAGATTTTGTTGGCTTTTATCAGTAGGAATGAATTGAAATTTGGTCTGAACTTTGGAAATAATAAGGGATTCCCTAAATTGTAGACAGCCACTTCCTGTTTGCAGATACTTTCATTTTTAACTGAAAACAAAATTTTTGTCAAAGATATCTTGGCTTTTTTTAAAATGATTAGTTGTATTGTGTAATTGATTTTCAGGTTTGTCACATGACTACTTCCTGTTTGCCTATACTTTGATTTTTTAATAAACCAAAATTTTCTTCAGATTTCTCAGCATGTATCATTGGGAATTATTTGAAATTTGATTCAAACTTGGAAATAATGACTTGATATTTAGTCTAAAGCTAAGAAATGATATGGGTCTGTAGAACTTAACGAAATCACTTTGTCCTGCCAATTAATGCATCAACACATTAGGCCATACAAAATTAATTAATTGGTTCTCAGGCAATTTTTTATTTAAAATGATGAGGGAGCGAGGTGATTTTTTTTTATCTTTTTATTTGCCAAAAAAATAGATGAGGCAGCTTTTTACATCGTAAAAACCACCAAAAATGTAGTGAGGGAGATGATTTTTTGTTTTTATTTTATTGAAATGGAAAAAAATAGGGTCAATGAGGGGCTTTTTTCAAGCCTCAAACTAGATGAGAGAGGGCCTTTGAACCAATAAATTATTTTTTTATGGCCTTAGGTGAAATAACGCACATCTATTTGTGGCTTTGTCGATTTTAGTTCTGAGCCAACTATTTATTTGCCATTTTATACATTTGTTTTGGCTAGTTGGTCCAACTATTTATTCATCATTTTATACATTTGTTTTGGCTAGTTGGTCCCTGTGACTCTTTTCATGTTTGCACTTTATTCTTGTTGTATTTTTTTCCAAAGTAAAAATTGGCTGGAATTTATATATAAAAAGAGATGTTATAAAATAAATGAAATTATTACAAATTCTTCATTTTGAACAAAATTTTAATTATTCTTTAATTAAAATGTATTGTTCTCTAATTTTGAAGATATAAGATAAATATTTTTCTGATTGAAGATTTGTGACATGAATACATAATTTGTTTCAGTTTGTCCTGGTGAACTGACCCCGTGTATTCAAGATGGAGTGTGCATTGCCAATGTAGTGAAATGTGACAAAATATCTCAATGTCCGTCTGGTGAAGATGAATCTGATTGTCGTAAGTATATAAGGTCAAAGTTTATTTGATTATTTTGCCACATTTATGGTTCAGGGTAAAGGTAGATAGACACTGTTGTGCTGTGCAATGCAATACATGTAGCACATTTGAAATAAAAAGAGTGCGATACGGTTTAGGTTTGATTTTCGGACCGGAACAGCAATTTGACCGCTTTTTGCTATGTGACGTCAAAATTGCCCACCATGTTGCCAATTAGCTCCCTTTTACTAGTAAATAATGTTTAATCCGGACACTTTTAAAAATATCTCCATTTAAAGCATGGTGACGTATACATTATTTCATTATAATCAATAAATCATATCATAAACTATATACAAAAATATATAAAAATCTCATGGATTTCACTTCTGTTAAGCTGAAAATTGCCTTTAAATATTTTTCCTGTGCATTCTATGTAAATAATGGTGAAAAATGGCTAAAAATGACCAATCTCTCTTGACCTCAATTCTAGAAAAACTATGGTAGCCCATACTTTTTATTACAGATTTCAGGTTGGTAGGATGTGGTCTAATATCAAAATCTGATGGATATGAATATTAGTGACTATCTACCTTGAATTTGAATGTAAATGATCTCAACATGCAAGCTGACTACTAATTGATCAATTTGCTACAACCTAGGGACTATCAATATAATATGTTATTTCAATTTCAAGATAGGTAATCAATAAATCATATCATAAACTATATACAAAAATATATAAAAAATTCAAAGATTTCACTTCTAATGTTATAATTAATTAATTATAACATTCACATTATATATTAATATTAAGGTAGTCAAAAAAGAGCACTTGAAATAAATCATATCATAAACTACACCCCCTGATTCGTTTAACTTGTCTTATTTATCGTTCGTTTTTCGTTTTCCGTTCGTTCGTGTATTGTTTTTAGTTCATTCGTGTATCGTTTTCCGTTCGTTTGCGTTGATGGTTCGTCTGCACGATATACGCGTTCGTTCGTTCGTGCAAGGAATCAAACGATTGAAAACCAAATAATTAAATTTGATTGGTTACTGTAAATACTAATTCGTTCGTCTGGACGAACGCCGCTATCGTTCGTTCGTCTGCACGAACGCTAGTATCGTGCGTTCGTTTGTGCGTTAGTTCATCATCACAATCCCTGTTATCGTGCACCTATGATTTAGCAGTACAAATTATTTATAGTGACTTTCTCCATTCGTCTATAGTTCAAATTTTTAGCTCACCTGGCTAAAGCCAGGGTGAGCTTTTGCCCTCACTTGGCACTTTCTCCATTCGTCTATAGTTCAAATTTTTAGCTCACCTGGCTAAAGCCAGGGTGAGCTTTTGCCATCACTTGGCGTCCGTCGTCCGTCGTCCGTCCGTCGTAAACTTTTCTTCAAAAATCTTCTCCTCTGAAACTACTGGGCCAAATGAAACCAAACTTGGCCTGGATCATCACCAGGGTATGTAGTTTAAAAAATGTGTTCGGTTAGTCCGAGGACCAAACAACATGGCCGCTGTTACTAAAAATAGAACGTAGGGGTAGATTGCTGTTTTTGGCAAATAACTCAAAAACCGTAGCAGATATCAAAAAGGGTAAAAATGATCAGAATGACAAGATCTACCCGCCCTGCAATTTTGAAGAAAATCCGATGACCCATGTTGGAGTTATTGCCCCTTTTCCGTAAAATTTTCAAAATTTTAATATTTTTAATTTTTTATTAGGAAAACTATAACAGATAGAAGCCAACTTGAAATTGCAAAAATGTTCAGCATACCAAGATCTATCCCTCTGAAAATTTTAAAGCAAATCTGAATACCCATGTTGAAGTTATTGCCCTTTATTGTCAAATTTTTGCTCTTTAATACCCATGTTGAAGTTATAGCCCTTTATTGTCAAATTTTTGCTCTTTTATACATTGTTTGTCTACAATTTCAAAAATCTTCTCCTCTTAAACTGCTGGGCCAATTGTAAACAAACTTGGCCTGAATCATCACCAGGGTATACAGTTTCAAAAATGTGTTCGATTAGTCCAAAGATCAAACAACATG
>MJUU01027471.1:50234-63420 GCA_002080025.1 Modiolus philippinarum
ATTGTGCCCACGTCTAATGATTTTATTATGCCAAGTTTTCTTATAATTAGCTCGATAAGTGCCATGTGGTTGTTTAGATATTGTGATCGTCTTCTTCTCTTCTTTTTGTCTGGAAATGGATGACGGCGATTGTAAGAATACTTTGCCAGTTAAGTTTATGTTTGTTAACGATCCCGCATCCATTGATCAAAGGAAAAAAGACATGAATGTAGCGTTGCTCAGCAATTAGCAATGAATTCCTCTCGGGCCGGTGCTGGAGGCCGTCTTGAACTTGCTATGAGGTATGAGTACTGCTCATTGTTGAAGGCCTCATGGTGACTCAAACATAAAGAAAAACAATAAAAGCGCTGTTCCATTGATTGGTTTTACCATGTATTTATAGGGATTTTGTCTCATTTGCATTTACTCCATATCTCTTCATTGTAATTTCAGTTCAATTTAAAAGTCAGTATGTTTTAAATTTGTATGAATTATGTTTTGCCATATTAATTATGTGTAATAAAAGTATCGCTTGTTTTGATTTGCATCTTTAAAATATAGTTTATTGTACTTGGGGTCATCTTAATGGTGTACAAATCTGTCAGCCAATATATTATAAGAGATCACAAAAATGTAAATACTAGTTCCTATTGTCTACAAAAGGTTTGGGTAAGCATGCAAACAGCACCGCGGAAAGTTATGGCAAAAAATCAGCTGTGCTAAAATTGGTGATCCTAAAACTATAATACAGGATTCGCGAACACTGGTCAAGCACTAGAAATTGTTACGGCCATCTAGACTATTACTCCTAGACAGCCCGTTATCCTGTGCCTTTTAATAAAAAAATACTAATATAAATTATAGTTCTGAATAAAAAATGATAATTAATTACATTGTAGCCTTATAAATGTGAGTTTCAGTGCCAAACTATGTCACTACAGAAGTATGCAGGAAATATGAATTCTGGTTGACGTTTTTTTTATTTATCGTAGTAACAAATGAATTTCACCTTCATGCTTTTCCCTTTTTTCCGTGGCTATTGTCCTATAGGTTGATAGTTTCATGCATGCTTATTTCATTGTGAATTAAGCCGGTACAATTAACCTGATAGTGCAGGGATGGCACCAAACGGAACAAAAATGATAGGTTCATTAGTGACGGTCAATTTTCGGCAATTTTAAATTATCCTTTTGACCTATTCCACTTGAATTTTGAGAGTATATCTATTAAAAAAGTTATTGTTTTTTATTGTTGCTATTGTTGTTTATCACAGACTGTAAGCATTATCTTATCTATACCTCAAAGAGAATTGTAACAGATACGGGGCAATTATCTGGTATGTGAAATATATTTACATAAAAACCATAAAGCTCTACACAATTTTAAGTTGTCTTTAATGTTTCCCAAGGGTTTGCTTGCGTTGTTTATGTGCAGGAAATTACATAAGCAGCGAACACTATAGAGTTATGATATTGAAAATTCAGAATATATCCACATACATGTAGTGCAATCTGCTGTCTAAGATATGCCTGGTTCTGACTTTTTAGGATGTAACAATGGAAATGACGTATCAGACGAATGAAAAAACAAGTGAACACGAAACGAGACATCATGATGCATGTGTGTCTATTTGTGCTACATGAGGCAAACCTTAAACCTACCTACTCAAAAAATTTTATTGACATTTCCCAGACAATTTTTTTTATTCCTTTTTAGCACGTTATCTTTAAAATTTACCTCTTTTTGACATCTTTTAAGAAAAAAAATAATTCACCTACCTACCTACTCACATCTTCAATTGATAGTCGATAAACAGGAAACAAACATTTTATTAAGGATGGCCTAAATATGTAGATGTAATCGAAGCAAGAATTGAATCATTCAATTCTTTGTCTTCATTTAGCCATCTTTTGTTCGCATATGTGCACACACCAGTCGTCTTTTATATAACAAATTTCAACCGTCATTCCTTATCTTGGAAAAATATAATGTAAATACTAATCGAAACATGCAGTGGCAACACTGAAAGGAGGATACAATTAAATGGCATAATGATTTTTGCAATTAACATTTCAAGTGTAATGATGTTACTTAGATATTCCGAAAATTTTGTTTCAATAATCTGACCTCAGGTACACAGTTGGAAAGGGTAGAAGGGAGGAGGTCTGATCCCTTAATCCCAGAAAGTAACCTATAATAATTGACTTTCAGGTCTTGTTTGTCACCGGAAAAGTTCTTCCATTATTTAAAAAAAAACATACACAGATAATTCCAGTAGATATTGATATATAGCTGTTGGGCTACGTGTACACGATTGTTTAATCTATTTTGTAGCGCTCCTAGTTGTTTTTCGTCAATTTTAAATCTTATTCATTTGTTTTTAGGGGGGTATCAGCTTTTTTATTCATTTACTGGTATTTTAGGTTCGAGGTCGACTCATTTCTGTCTTCGATAACTCAACAGTTCCTATCTCTCGAAAGTACCGTATTCTCGAATTCCAAAGACAATATTTTTAATTGAACAGCCATAGAAAAATTATGTTTTATAAAAAGGTTTTGCAGCTTGTGTATGTATGTAATTCTAAAAAGTCAATTTTATCATTTATGTACCTGGATAGGTGTAATTAAGGCAAATTATGATTCTTTTCAATATATATACCATATTTATGGCGATACTAAAGTATTGTGAGTAAAATTCCAATCATTTACCAGTTTAATATCGATTCCTTTAACTTACAATTTTAGAATAACATTCATGAAAAAAAATCTCTAAAATTAAAAAACTTAAATTGCAACTTAAAATCTATAGACCTCATACATAAAACCTTGTTCAATAGTTCAATTAAATATTGACCTGGAAAGCGATGTTTGAATTCACTCCTTGACACCTAATTATATATTAAATTTGTGTTCTGAAAAGCTGGTTTGAAACAATTTGCGAATACATAACTATATAATTGTTTTGTAGAAAGTAAAGGTAGCTGGTCATTTTGCTCTCGACCTTTGTTCATCGTTATTATATGAATATGTAAATAGAAAAGATAATAGCAGTTTATTATAATTATGTGGAAAGGGAAGATATGCTTTTAAAGTATATAGATTGGCACTGATACATCGCAAATTCGATTTGCGTATGTTGTAAGATACATATCTGATGCGAAATTGACTTGATGTTGATGCTTGAATTTTTTACTCACGTCTTTTTCATTGTGACACCATACTCTGAAGGTACTTTTAGTCGTGGACATCACTTCTCGTGGTTCTCATACCTATCATTAGTTCGTGGGTACTAAAATTCATGGTTTCAAATTCTGTGTAAAAATGGATAACAGGAAGCACCTTCAATGGCTGAAGATTATAATTACATGCCACAATCTGCCATGGAACTACATATGAAAAACACAACTAAGACAAAAGAAAACGTAGACAACGATAGGAACTCGGGACAGCCGGACTTGGTACCGGCACTAGCAAAAGTCAGCTGTAGGATTTAACTGGTTTATGGCTGCCCAAACTCCCCCCTCTTTATCTGTCCCGTTTCCCTATAGTATAATAAACATACGAATAATACCCAATACAGGTAGACTACTTACTCCATGAACACAATCTTGAAAGTAAAGAAAAGGTAATACGTAATTTTGAATGATGGGTCAAGGGGTGTTCGTCGCTAAGGAACCTAGTAGAACACTGTCGCATTATGGAAAAAAAATCAAACTCAAAACTTCCCGCAGGGTTTGGTCAAGAATAATGATAAATTTTAGTAGACATCGGCAGTGTCAGTGAGAGGCCAGTGTATATGCAAAACTTTCCGGTCACTAGGTCTCAAATCTAATTCAACGGAGGCAAGTAGAATATCTTGTCGATATACCCTATTACGTAAAGAATGTAAGTTACGTCCGTGCTTTGTTGGACTTTTAATCAATTTCTGGCATTTTTAACAACATTTCCGTGACAACAAAGATTAGAAATGCCCTTACTAATACGCTGTTTACGAGTAACGCCATATTTAGATATCAAATGTTCATATCTATCATAAAACTTCTTAAATGTGTTCATCAATTTATGAAATCTGTAACCCTGTTGTAAAAGTTTGGCTGTGATAGTAAGGTTATGTCGCCGTCAAGAAAAAGGAAATTAGTAATAGTGAAATAAAATCTTCCTGTTTATTATATATTTTAGTTTTTATTTTACCGGAGTCAATAATGATAGATCCAGAAAAATGGCAGTATTTGGAATCATTGTTGACTTTATTTAATTTCAGTTGTTGCTGGTAAATAATGTCTACTTTATCTTAAAATTGCTGATTATCAATAGTAAGGATATCGTCAATATACCTGCTGTTATCTTTGAAAATAGAAATAAGTTTATCACTGTTTTGTATGGTTCCGTTTTGAAGTTTTTTCATGAAGTCTCGTTCGTAACAGAAATGAAAAAGATCTGCAATTAGAGGTGCACAATTTGTATCCATGGGAATACCTATTACCTGTTGATAAATAGTGTTGCCAAAACGAACAAAAATATTCTCAAGCAGAAGATTTAGTGCATTAATCATATCATCACATGTCCACGAACAATGATTATTCTAGATAATATTAGGGAAGCATCTTAGCTTTTTGTTAGAGCAAACGAACTGCAGACCAGAAAATTTAAAAATAAAACATTTACTAAGTTGTCCCAATTTGGATTTTATCAAATCATGTGGAAGGGTAGTATAAAGTGTAGAAAAATCATAACTGTCGATAAATGAGACTGGTCTTTGAATTGATTGTAGTTTCTCTAAAACTTCAATAGATTTTTTTACACTCAAAAAGACATTTACACCTCTCCAGAGTTTTGATAAGTTTTTTCACAGTATTTGATTGCCAATATTTCACGAAAGGATATGGAGTAAATGAATATATAATTTCAAAAAATGCTTAAAATGCATAAAACCAATCGAAATCCGTATAATCAGTAATATCAAAATAAGGACTAAACTACGACGGAGGAAGTCAATCCTTAGGCGTTAGAAATTTCATAAATTTAGATAATAGTAATTGAAGAAAGTGTACACATGAGATTGTATCCTTTATATACAAGTAAGTGAACTAGTTAAATAGATGGATAATAGATGACTATAGTTAGTCGTCATATACGGGAGGTTGATGCATATTTATAAAATGCCCGTTCCAAGTCGGGAATATGACGGTTTGCCAACAATTTTCTGTGTTGGATTGTGTTTCCCTGATTCTGTCGAATTTTATTCGGATTTCCGTTACTGATCTCTCCATTTGATCGATTCAGACTATTGTTGTCACTTTATTTAGTAGTAGAACACTTAATAAATGCAGAAATAAAACGATGTTTAAAGGGGTTTTTGTGAAGCTTCGGAACCCAGTACATGGCAGGTATGATGTTATCTTTAGATGGAACTTTAAGCATTTCTGTATCGTCCTTATAATGTTGTTTGGTTAACGTGTTTTCGTCCCAATTTGTACATTTAAAAGTGTCTGACTTGTCTAGTTCGTTTTGTTGAACATCGATGTAGTATTTCTTTGAGACGATAGCAACGTTGTTAGAAGCCTTGTCAATAGGTACTAACACATATTTTTACCAAGATTTTTCAGTTTTGACTTAATTCTATGACAGCTTAAGAGATGACTCAGCATAAGTATCTTTATAAAAAAATTATTCTGTTGGTGATCTTGTTAATAATTTTATCTTTAAACAAATTTAGAGCATGCTTTAAATCTCTATGGAAAAAATGCATTTCGTTCTGAACTTAATTTCGGGTTTAGTGAACCACGAAATCCACGACAATCGGAACCCCACGAACAAAGTACTTTCAAAGTAATTGTTTGACTCAAATCAAACGTCACATATATTATATTTGCTTTGTCGAAACCAGGCCTCCTATTTTTGTTTATTTGGAAAACTTAAAAGAATATTTCTCTTTATCCTACGGATGCAAATAGATGTTTCGGATAAACTAATAGAATCTCTCTTCAAATTGGATTATAAGAAAAATCTGTGTGCCATTTTTCGCATATGAAAGCCAAACAAGAAGTATTTTCTCTAAATATTCTATGTTAACCTGGTAACAGCAAAAAGTGGTTTTTCACTATATGTATTGGCTTTATTTTCGAAACATATGGGTTGAAGACTACAAAATATGTAAAATTACAAAACGTTTAAGTATGAATCTGTTCGGCTTCAGCTGCCTCAAGTTTTGAAAAAAAAATGATAGTTTATAAAATATACCTTGGAAATGTAAATATCACAAGTATGTTTTTAAATCGGATTAAGGTGTCTCAGTGGTATAATTCCGCCATTTTTGTCTAACAATTGTTCATTTAGGTTTCATTCATTAAGAAATTTAACAAAATAGTTATTTAGAATGAAAAGAAAGATCAAATGTATTTAAAATTTATATTCCTAATTATTTTTATGACATTTTCGTTACAAAAACATGAGCTAAAACACATGAGCTTTAAATCTGTTGCTGGATTTACAGAACACAGAAATTATTAAAGGGAGATAATTTGACAAAATATCTTAACAAAGATATCACTAGAGAAATTAACATTTGCAATTTTTCTCTCTTATTTCAACGGTGACCCCTAATTTTTATTTTTATATGTAAACTACATAATGATAATTAAACACATACAAAGTATGAAAAAATTCTATAATAGATTTTTCAAACTATCCTCTCATAGGATCATTTTCCCTATCATTTCTATGTAAAATCCTGAAATTTTCAATTTCAGATTTTGCGCTTAAATGCACGGTGACCCCCAAATTTTATTTTACATTTTGAACAATAATACAATTATGTTTCTACACAGAAAATTTTACAAAATTCTATAATAGGAAATTAATACCCTGCAGACACCTTAAAGAATTATGATTAAATATAAGTGTTCACCATTTTGATTGTAAGGATATATATTTATATAATATAAATAACCATCACAGTCATTATCATATCTTTGTTCATCGTATGTGTTATATTTTGGTCTTACTGGAGTTAATCTTTTTTAAGGAAGTTGCGAACGAACAACGTACAAAATCTTCCCAGTGGTATATTTGATAGCCTTGTGAACTTGGAAAATTTGTAAGTATTCTCAGGGATAGGTATAGCACATTCAGTATTGCATTTTTTCGGATTACAATGAATAGATATTTTCGTACGATTTTGTTGGAGATTGATCAAATAACGTATTACCGAATGATAAAATACCAAAGTTTGTTTTAATTTAGTTTTTACATATGGCCATTTCGACAACTGTTTCTTTAGTGCAGATAAAATCCAAACATTTTGAATTTCGAAAACTCAAAAGAAACTGATAGAGAACAACTTACCACAAATAATCTTAATGGAAAGTCAAATTCAGCTAAGGATAGAGCTTTGCATGAGGGAGATACTCCTAAGGTTTTAACATAATTAACAAAAAAATATATATATGTTGTAAGTTTCCAAATGAAATGGGCTTTCGGCTATGCACAAAAGTACTTACCACTGATGTCGAAGGGACAACAAACTTGCTATTTTCCAAATACCCATTCAATAACTGTTTCATTATACAGAAAAAAGAGGCCTTGCTAAGCTTGCTAAGCTTGCATTGCTCACTTGATCTTAATATTCATTTTTTGCAAAATAAAATCAATAATGTGTGACAAAACTGCTATCAGAAGATTTTTGTTGTTGTTTTTGTTTTATGTGTTGTTTTTTTTATTTTGTTTGAATTTTTTAGGGTGTCTTTTTATATCTGTTAAACCAAATATTTTTGTCAACCGAGGAGACTTCTTGAACATTCTAAATTCTAAATTCAAAATTTTCCTTGGTTTGTATTCCTATAGGTGTTGTCAAACTGAAATTATTCAAATAGCCATGATTTATTCCAATTGGCATGTTACCTCGATTTTTCTCGTAGTCAAAAATATCCTAGAAAATTTAATCAAAGCTAAAATCGTCTGATAATAAATCAGTTGAATTATCTACATTTACAAGTTTTGCACTTGGTGTATCACATGTAGTTAAACTACTGCTTGTTTCTGTAGCTGAAACAACGGATTTCAATTTCGCAGTTTCACTTAATTTGTCAGAAATTTCACGATTTTTCCGTTCACCTATGGTAGATTGGTAGTCTTCCGCCATTTTGAATTTGTTATTTGTGCTGTTGTGGTATTTTTTGCATTTTAAATATGCAAATATTTTCATTTGTAATGAATCAATCAATATTATTTCAATGATACAAAATGAAAAGGACCTACATTGACCTAATTTTCCATGTATTTATCTGATAAGATCAGGTATGTTAACTTGATAATTAAAAAATTGGAAGAGGATATTTAAGAAAGGGAGATTATCTGATATAAATATTTTTTTAAAAATATCACTATGAAAATTCTTATTTTACAAATTATATGGAATACCAAGTCGGTGACTCCCATTTTTCTTTATATTTTTTAAGGTATGTGCAAAGGGCTAACACATTAGAAAAATAGAATAAAATCTGTGGAATAGTTTTAAAGAAACCAACAATATACCTGTTTTTCCCTATATATTCATTTGAAATATTTGATTATTTTCATATCAGTTATTTGAAAACAAGCACGGTGACCCCCTTTCTTTATTTTTTTTATTTCAATGCTAATGTAATGAGGAAACTTTCCTGTGAAAATAAAAAAAATCTATGGAAACAAATTTGGAGTACCCATCTACCTTAAACGACTGCAGTATGACTTACTGATGACTCCGTTTTATGGCCACTTAGACCCATAATATGTCTGGTTTTATTGCCATTTTCATCAAATACTGTGAGTGGTGCATGTATTGCGAATTACTGTTTTGTGTACCTTTTCGACAAATTGCATTCTTAACTAATTTTAATTAAAAGGAGTGTTTTTTTCCAACTGGACTTGTCATACCAACTATCATCGGAATCACTTACTTTATATGACGGCTTCGGTCTTGATGCAGTTTACTAAAGTTCTTTGTAAAGGACTTCACTTGACAATTACTGTGCCCAGAAATAATAATAATAACAATACAGTAAATGAATTGAAACTATCAAGTCATGACTGTCTGGAACATAAACATATTCTATAAATCACTGTTACAAAATTACACACGATAAAAGGGATTCATGTAATTAAGTTATTTCTATGCAATTAAGTGCCAGAAACCACATTACATTTGGACTTCCAACTGCGTATGTTGTTTGACTATGTGGTAGATAAATATATGGCGACTCAATTTAGTGCAGTTTAAATTCCCCTAATATACGCGTATACACTCTGTAGCTTATAGACATTTTTGCTACATTTGTAGATATTGACTACGTACTGATACCGAGATGTACACCAGACAAAATTCCTATCATTACATAAATAATTATTTCTGCATCGAGCCACTGTTCTACTCGGTGCACTTTCTTGTGTAAAGGAATTAATTATAAGATATTGTGAAAAAAAATTATCAAAACTCTGGCGTCCATTACATTTGGAAGGTAAAAAATTCTATTTAAGTTTTAAATAAATTGCAATCAATACAAAAACCAGTTTCATCAATCGACCGACAGTTATGACTTTTCTACACATTTTACAACACTTCCATATAATTTGATTAAATCTAAATTGAGACAACTGATTAAATCGTCTTTTAAATTTTCTGGTCTCCAGTTTATTTGTTGTAATAAAAAGCAAGGATTCTTTTCTAATATTACTTACAACAATCATTTTTCCTGGACATGTGATGATACAATTAAAGCACTTAATCTTGTGCTTGACGACATTTTTGTTCGTTTTGGCAACAGGTCATCGGAATTCCCATGGGTACAAATTGTGCACCTCTCATTGTAGATCTTTTTCTTTTCTGTTACGAACGTGACTTATGAAAAAACTACAAAATGGAAACATAAAAATCAGTGATCAACTTTTTTCTTTTTTCAATGATATCAGCAGGTATTTTGAAAATATTCTTACTACTGACAATCCCCAGTTTTTAGATTAAGTCGACATCATTTACCCAGAACTACTGAAACTTAATAAGGCGAACGATGATTCTAAATATCGCCCTTTTTTAATCTAACTATCATCGTTGACTCTAGTAAAAACTAAAATTTACGATAAAAGGGATGATTTTGATTTCAGTATCACTAAGTTCCTCTAGCCCATCCTACGGAGTTTATATTTCCCAACTGGTACGATTCGCACACGTTTATTCTTCTATTTATCACTTCCAAACTTTTGCAGCAAGGTTACAGATTTCAGTAATTGTCGAATACTTTTAAAAAGTTTCATCGAATATATGAACATGTGATATCAAAATATAATGTCACTCGCAAACAACTTATTACTAAGGGCATTTCTCATCCTCGATTTTACGGAAATTATATTAACAAAATGCCAGAAACTGGTTAAAAATCTAGAAAAACTGTGACGTATGTTACATTCTTTTTGCAATAGGGGATATCGATAGGATTTTCTGCACGTGTCCGTTAAAATGGTTTTTGGATCCAATGACCTGAGAGTTTTACACGCATACTGGCCGCTCACTGATACTGCCGATGTCTACTGAACTACATGATGATTCTTTATCAAACCTATCTGGGAGTTTTGAGTTTGATCTTCCTTCCGTATTGCGACAGTGTTTTACAAACAGACTAGGCTCCTTGAGCTACCCGGCAGTTTAGCAGCGAGAAATTTTTTTACCAATCTTTCAAAATTACGTTTTTTCCTCTTTTCTTTTTCTAGATTATGGTCATGGAGTTAGCAGTCTACCTGTTTTGGGTTTCATTCGTATGTTGTTATACTAGAGGGAAACGGGACATAGAAAGGGGTGTTTGGGTTCCCATAAACCTTTTTAACCCTACCGCTGGCTTTTGCTAGTGCCGGTACCAAGTCCAGCTGTCCCGAGTTCCTATCGTTGTTTACGTTTGTGTTTTGAAGTTGAATATGATTTCTTCATGTGCAGTTCCTTGATACATGTGTTGCATGTGACCATGTTTTTCAACCATTGTTGGTGTTTCCTGTTATCTTATTGTATTAATAATACCAGCAATGGTTTTTAGTTCTTCATCTTGCAGTCATTATGAGGATTTACAACTTTTATACAACCTTTTTATATGTATATTTGTAGATTCTTTTCCGTGGCTGAGCTTCAATTTTTGTTGCTTTTCCTCAATAGGTTATAATCAATAATTTTCCTTCAAATACCTGGTATTTCATACATTGGACCATCTTCCTCATCAGTGTCTCTCAAGTTATATTCTCGATGATTCTTTGTCTGTCTAGTTACTTCTACTCGGACATATCGAAGTTTCTTAGCATCTCTATTCAACTCAAAGTCCTCTTTCTGTACATCACGTATGTTGTCCCTCCCCCTATTACCGAAATTATAGAGATATTCAAAAAAAAAAACCTTTTTGAGTGATTCTGGTGTGTTTATCGAAAAATGTTCGTCACTGTTAAGTTTTTGCAGTCATCTGGGATTATTGGTTCCTTGTGTGTGACATCACCTTTGCCCTCCTTGTTTTAAGTTGCACCATCATGGCCTTGAACAATTCGTTTGCTTTACCGAAAGCATCACTGTTTTTAATGTCTGATTTACGTGTTTGTATAAAATGTTTTTGAAGTCCAAGTCTTATGATTTTTGGCGTATAAAGTGCCATCTGTTTTTCTTACTTCCCCGTAAAATCTTGGTAGAGTTGACTCATGTCTTTTACATTAGCCTCACTGAGATCCTTCACAAATCTGAACGTTCCATCTTTCTCCTTAACATATTCATTCAAAATTCATTTGGAAGCGGAAATCACATTTTTTGGAATTTTTGAGTCCCTTTTATCAATTAAATAACTAAATACCGAAGTTACTGTGAATTTTGATTCTGTATATGCGCATTTCGACAATTTGAGGAAATCCTCGTCGTTGAAGGAGACAAACCTTGCTATGTCGCTGTCGTCTGTTTACTGAATCGGTTGTTTTGCTTATCGAATGAAAGAGTCAGAGAAGTGCGAATAAAAATGATTGATATAGTAACCAATGAAAATGAAGTATCAAAATTGCGGGAAATTTGATTTCAAAATTATTTGCGTTAATAGTTTTTCAGAACTATTTACCGGTTAATAGTCTTTGAATTGTAACAAGGATAAAATAGTATAATTATTCACCCTTTTTTAATAAACAAAAACCATACTGAGGTATAATAATATAGGGTAATTGCATGGATATTGGGGAATATTGTCCCGAGTAGAATTTGATATTGCACGAGCTTGAAGAAAACCTGTCGGAAAACGACCTAACATTTCAACACGTATTTGAAGCGTAAGATCGACTTTACTTTCCATATATTTCTTCTATAAAAATTTTGTCGGGATAATTGCATGGCTATATGAAAATTTGGTACTGGTCTTTCATTGGAAACACCAAAACAAATTGTTCAGAATAGTCATTTTGATAAGTTATGAGATACCTTGTTTTTGTTTGTATTCACGGTGTAGACTTGTGATAATTGATCAATTTAAACGATATCTGATGGATACAAGAGTACAACAGTTATCAACTTTGATGGTATACCTGTAAGTATTAACAAACGGATAGGAAATTCAGTTAACCATATTTGTTTACGAGGTAAAAATAAATGACCCTACCTATAACAAATGACTTTGTCCTGCATCTTGGTTCCGCTACATCGGTGAACTCAAATTCTACACCGATCGGATTCTCAGCAGTGAAAATATCACTTTAAATAGCTAAAATGATTTTACAAATATGCAATCTTTAGTTCTTTGAAGAAACCATGTATAATGACATACGTGTTGCCAGTGTAAAACTCAAGATGTATGGATTATTTTATATAAGTTTCATTAGAATTGCACTTTTATCTATTAAGATATATTGTTATAAAGAAGTTTTAGCATCGGCATAGAACACGTTTACTATGCCTTAGATTGGTGCTAAGAAGTCAAGTGATAATCAGTTGGGGGAGTTTTCTAATTGATAGACAGCGATTTTATTCTTGGTCATCTGAGCATTTTTCAAAATATGTCGTTAATTATATAAACGTAGTACATAGATTGAATAATAAAGATAATTTATCCTTTTGCAGTCGTCTACGTGAAACCAATAAATAAGCATATGTCAAGCATCTGTTCTTGGTTGTGACCGTCTTTTCTTATTATGATGAAATAAATAATATACTATTGTACTCCTCCCCAACCCCA
>MJUU01027471.1:63465-128392 GCA_002080025.1 Modiolus philippinarum
ATATATATAAGGGAGTACAGTATTAAAAAAGATTGAGGGAGTACTGTAGTAAAAAAAACTGGAAAACTCCACCTACATGTGTACATTGTGTATGTGTTCAACATTTAAATGTCATTAAAATGTTATCACATCTATCGGAATAGTCTCTGTTTGCTTAAAATCTTACATTTTTTTCTTTTTAAAAAAAGATTTAAAAACAGTTTACGCAATCGTTGTTAATCAATATCAAACGAATTACTACCTTATTTAAAGGCCCGCGAAATTGATTTTTCGTAGTGTAATGGTTAGCGCTTCTTCATTATGAAGATCGTAGTAAGAAAAGTTGGGGGTTCGATTCCCACTCACACATGTTTATTTTTTACAGATTTTTTAAATCAATTTAAGATGTTTTTAACAATTTCTTTCTATATAAGGAAGTGTGACAGTTCCTAAAACTCCGTAATTTGTAATTCATAAAAACCACCTTTAATTTCTTCACCTCTTATATCATTTATTTCATAAGTAACAGGATTTGTATTTAAAACTTCCTTGATTACAAATATGTCTCTTGTCCAACGAGTAGTATAACCCTTTTCAGATTGACCTTTCCTTTTTGTTATTCTAACTCTATCTCCAACTTTGAATTTAGGTTTTTTAATTTTCTTTTCTTTTTCTGGATATAAATTTTTATACACTGTTAATTCATTTTCTAATTTACTTGCTTCAACAGGCTTAATTTTAATTGAAGAGTGTACTGTATTATTATGATTTTTTAACTAATTCATCTAATATATCATAATATTTAGTAGTTTCATGAGCAGTAAAGTATTTATACATATGTTGTTTTATTATTCCTATCAAGCGTTCTACTACACTAGATTTTTCTTCATTCTCAGCTGAATATAACTTTATGTTATTATCTTTTAACAATTCCTTTACTTGTCGATTATAAAATTCCGTTCCTTTATCTGACCAAATATACTTTGGTTTTCTTTCTTCAAATAATGTTTTAAATGCTTCACTTACCGTTACTCCTATTTTATTATACCCCCGCTTTAGCGGGCGGTATATAGTGATCAGGTGCCTGTCCCCTCGTTCGTCCGTTCATCCGTCCGCCCGTCCGCCATAGGGTACCTACTTTGTGGCGACAACTGCTCCTAGACCACTTGATGAAATTCTTTGAAACTTTTACAGAATGTTAAGTACATATTGCCATTGTACACCAGCTATTTGAAAATTTGATTAGATTTTTTTGCTGGAATTCAAAGGGGGAGCGGGGGCATGATATTAGTGAGCTTTGCTCACATTTTTCTAGTTTTTCAAAGCAATTGACCAACCATATTTACCAAAAATATCTATAACTGCTAATAAATATTTATAGTGTTTATTTTGTTTTGAATATTGTTGCATATCTACTAAATCAACTACCCATTTCTGGTCTATAGAATCAACATAAACACGTCTTTTAGCAAAAGATTTTATAACTCTATGATGTAATTCATCTGCTTATTCACTTGTAAGATTTGGATGCTCCATTTTAATAACTAAAATTGTGTTTTCTTAAAAAATGATAGAAGGAAACATTTGCACAAAATGTAAACAATATAAACTATTAATTGAGTATCATAAACATAATTCAGACCATTAGGTGTAAACTCGCATTGTATACAATGTAGAACACAATAAAAAAAATTACATTATCAAAATATTGAAGAAAATATAAACAATATTATCAAGAATTTATACTAAGAAATCCTAATTATCGACGTGAATATTATTTAGAAAACATATAAAAATTAGCATTATTGAAAATTATTCCTTTAAAATGGCGCCTAATAATAAAAACTATATTAAAGAACTTATCAATAAAAGTGGTGTTAATATAGATAATTATTTTAAAATGATTAAACCAGATGTTTCAAGATTAGTTTTATTATTTCCCAATGTTAAATTTAATCTTATAATAAAACAGTGCAGTAGAATACCGAAGAAACAAGGGAAGCGAAGACCACAAAAATCGACATGGCAAAAAGGGCAACAGAGAAAAACAAAGACAAAACAAGGACGTGAGACAGGTACAATGCACAGAAATAAAAAGACGACACCAAAAACTAAGGCACTAATAGTGTAAAAGTTACACTGCAAGGTTTGCCTACATCTATTTCGATGTGCCCCGTGTTGTCTATCGATGTTGTTTTTGTCCTTATTTTTGTCTTTCGTCGGGCTACCTAATGACAAATATTTGTAGGCATACATTGCCTGATTTTACTTTTTTTCTCATTGACCGCTCCCGACATGTGTTGCTTCAATGACATATTTTAGCTGCGATCGATGTTGCTCAACATTTTTATTCTCTTCTTGTACCCCTGGTGCTTTCAGCTGGATAACCCTGAGCATCGCCCAAGTTGGCACTCCATGGTGGTTGGGGAGCAAGGGAGTGACCTTGATATAATTTTTGTCAAGAATACCGCTTAAGTGCACGCTAGGGGCCTTCTTGATCTCGCTTGAGGGGGTGAATATTGTTCACCTCTAGTTGAAGACCCTCAGGCGACATCAAGATGAAGACAGGAATAAAAGCCCTGTCCTTGATAAACTGGAGTTTTCTATGTATCGTGTGCGTTTTTGTCACATGTACATTCACTCCATATCCTTTCATTTTTCCCATGAAAACCGGGAGTGACATCAGGTGCTCCGGAAGGGTGAGCATGTCCTGCTCCGCTAGCGGCACCCGTCACACTATCAGTGAGGCAATCCAGGGTTGAGTCAAAACGGGTTATGTCAAATCCGTGAAGACGTGAAATCTAGCTGAAAATGTCCGTTTTCATTTGGGACACAGACACGTCATATCTGTCAATGATATCATGGTGACGGCCATAAAATTTCTGAAGGGATGAAAGCAACAAAGGCTGAACAAATCCCTGACTAAGCAACTTTTGGGACAGTGTTTTGCTCTATTAAAAAAATCACTGTATAAACTACATGCGCGACAGTAACGAATCAACTGTGAAATGTACACTCCATAGGCTGGAGAGGTAGGTATATTGCTGCTCAGAAAGGGAAAATTCACAATTGGGAAGTTAAAATCATCACGTTTGTTATATAGCTTAGATTTCAAACGTTCATCTTCATCAATGTATATAAACAGATCTAAGTACGAAGCTGAAGTAGGTGTGTCAGTAGTCTCTTTAATTTCAAGCTCATTGGGATAGATCTGGTGTAAATATTCCTTGAATTTTGAATTATTAAGAGAAAGTACATCGTCTATGTAGCGGAAGCTTAAATTAAAGGACTGGGCTAAATGTTTTTGTTTTTTCTGTGTTAGCCCTTGTAAAAACTATTTATTCAAAACCTATAGCTATACACACTGAAAAAATAGACATTATATTAGTGGATTCACAAGACTTCAAGCACAAAATGAATGTAATGAAGTATATAATTCTATTATTAAAAAGTATAGAGTATGGGAAGGATAACATCAGAGAAAAGAATCTGGTGTAATATTTTATGAAATAGGAAATACAGAAGTTAAACTTGTTAGAGTAAAAAGTTTAAATGGATCTTCTTATTTTGACTTAGGAATAAACTTTAATAGTTTATTAAATATACAAGACAATGATAATTACTGTTTTGCTTATACTGTAATTGCTGGAATACTATAGAAATTAAAAGAAAAACCTAATGAACATGAAAAATATTTCGATACATTTTTAAAAATGAATAAAACCCTCGCAAGAACATCAATTTACAAACCTTTTTTAAGTATACATTCAACTGAAACATTTGAAAAACAAAATGAAAATATAGCTATCAATGTGTTTGGAATTGAAAACGAACTTTTAGATCCTGAAGAATTTGATTTAACTTGTAATTTAGGTAAATCACTTCAAGAAAAAAAAATTACAAAATACATATCCAATGTATAGAAGTAAATCTAAAGATAGAAAATATGTTATAGATTTAGTATATTTTACTTAAGATGATAAAAAACATTATTGTTTAATTAAAAATTTTAATGCTTATCTTAATTATAATCATAATAGAAGATATCATTGTAAAAATTGTATTACTGCTTTATATACTACTAAAAATGCTTTAGAAAACACATGGAAGCTTGTTTTGAAAATGAACCATTTAAATACAAAATGCCACAAGAAGGAAGTAAGTGTGAATTTAAAAATCATCATTATAGATTAAAGGTACCATTTGTTGGATATGCGGATTTTGAAACAATTAATATAAAGTTAAATTATATGGATGTTGATCTTCGAAAACAAATACATAAATTAAGAATAAAAAGTAAATCACATAATGTTAATTCAAAAATAAAATATATGATTATTAATAAAATAATAAAAGAAGGAGAATTAACTAAAAAAGAGCAAAAGGAGTTTATTATTTATTTATTAATTATGAAATAAATAATGAAGAAACAATCAAAAATGTGTACACAAAATTAAGCAAACATATATTGAAAAATATTTTAATAAAGTAAGTGAGAACCGAACCGTCAGTCCGAAAAGAACAATCCAAGGACAATGACAACGTCGGAAAAACGAAGAAACGAAGACATAACATGAGCACGGCACAGAAAAGAAAATGAAGACACGCACATTTACAAAAATGAACAACATGGACCCAATAAAAACCATGGGTGAGATCAGGTGCACCGGCAGAGTAAGCATCTCCTTCTTCTTATAAGACACCCGCCGTGTTGAACATGTCAACTCCGGTAGTAAAGTCAAATCCGGTAGAGGAAAATCAAACTTTAGTGGCAAAGAAAAATCTGTTGTCATCTGGGAAACAGATATCTCATAGCGGTCCACAAGAACGTGATGTCGACCGTAAAACTTCTGTAGTGATGACCTCAAGTTATGGGCAACATACCCTTGCTTAAGTAGCCTATTTGTAAGCAACCGAGCTATATCAAGATAGTCACTGTATCGACCACAGGCCCTGGAGTAGCGAATGAGTTGGGAGATGTAAACTCCGTATGCTGGTGCTTTTGGAATGTTGCTACAAAGAAAGGGGAAGTTGCCTATTGGAAAAGGGAAGTCATCGCGTTTGTCATTTAGCCTAGTTTGTAGTGTACCTCTTTTGTCAATTTCAAGATGAAGGTCAAGGAACGAGGCTGATGTGGAAGTATCTGTAGTATCCTTAATTTCTAGCTCTTTTGGATAGATTAGATGAAGAAAATCACCAAAGCGAGGATTGTTTAGTGATAAAATATCATCTATATAACGGAAGCTGAAATTAAAGGACTGGGCCATTTTTCTACCTTTATTTTGAAGAAGCCCTTCGATGAATTCAGCTTCATATGAGTGGAGAAATAGATTGGCTAAAAGAGTTGCACAGTTTGTGCCCATTGGAATTCCGATAGTCTTGAAAAACAAGTCCTCCAAACTGGACAAATATATTGTCGATCAGAAACTCTAACATTTTAATCACTTCTTCCTCTGTATATTTTAATAAGTTAATAGATAAAATTTTTGATAAATGGATTGAAGATGGGAGACTTATAGAAATAAGTAATTATGAAGTAAATAAATATTGTGACATAAATAAACTTAAAACGAGAAAGATAGATATTAATAATCTACGAAATACAATAAAAAGAGAAAACATTAAATTATCTTTTAAAGATAATACAATAATTTTACAACAACAAAAAGTAAATGAAAATGCATGTAGTAAGAGACGAAAAATTAATTGAGCATTATACAAATATTTCATTTGAATATAATGAGTATAAAGAAAGTGAAAAAAATTTGGAAAGAAGTTTTAAAGGTGTATTTCCAAATGATTATTTCTATTCTGTAGAGAAATTTCAATATAAATCTTTCCCAGATAAAAAAAAAGAATTTTATTCTGTATTATATCAAAAATATATTTCAGAATAAATATAATCATGAAAAAAGATATATAAGAGATATTGTGGAAAATTTAAAGATTACTTAATGCTTTATCAAAAACAAGATGTGTTAATATTAACAGATGTATTTGAGAATTTTAGAGAACTATATTTAAAATATTATGAAATAGATCAAGCTTATTGTTATTCAGCACCAGGATTATCATGGAATGCAGGATTAAAATATACAGGAATAAAATTAGATATGATACATGGTAAAGATATGTTAAATATGTGGAAAGAAGGGATTAGAGGTATATTTTCTGGGGTATGAGGAAAACGACATGTTGAAGCAAAAAATAAATATACTTTGACTGAAAAGGAGATTTCTCCGAAAGAAGATAAAAAATAATCCAAATGACTTATGTTATACAGTTGCTAACAAATTATATGGTTTTTGAAAGGAGATTCCTCCGAAAGAAGAAAAAATAAATAATCCAAATTACTTATGGTATACAGATGCTAACAATTTATACGGTTGTGGAATGTCAGAGAAACATCCTGATAAAAATTTTAAATGGGTAGAAATAGAAAATCAAGATGATGTTGGAATGACTTTTTAAGTAGATTTAGAATATGATTCACTGACAAAATTCAAATTAAGAAAATTTCCACCTATACCAGTTTTAATAAAGACAAATGAAGAAGAAATATCAGATTATTGAAGAGATTTTTGAAAACAACACAATGCTAAATTAAAATTAGGAGACGTTGAAAAAATTAATCTTAGATCTTCATGATAAGATAGAGTATATTGTACATTATGATATTCTCAAATATTACATTTCTCTTGGAATAAAAGTAACAAAAATTCATAGTATAATATCCTTTAATAATAAAGCGTGGTTAAAAGTTTATATTGATTTCAATACAAGCATGAGAGCAAAAGCAGAAAATGATTTTATAAAAGATTTCTGGAAATTAATGAAAAATTCTTTTTACGGAAAAAAGATGGAGGATATTTCTAATAGATGTTTAGTAGAATTAGTATATACTCCTGAAGATCTTAAAAGATTAGCATCAAGAGATAGTTTAAAAGATATTATAGATCTTAATGAAAATTTTAAAGCAGTATTATTAAATTATAAATCAATGTATTTTAATAAACCTATTTATTTAGGGATGTGTGTTTTAGATTATTTAAAATTAGTAATGTATAAATTTTATTATGACATTATTGAAATTTTTAAACAAATAATGAGGTTTTATATAGTGATACGGATAGTTTGGTATTAAATATATTTACAGAAGATTTATATTTTGATTTAAAAAAAATTAAAGATCATTTAGATACATCTAATTATCCAAAAGATCATCATTTATATTCAACTATAAATAAATTTAAAGATGAATTAGGAGGTAACATAATGACAAAGTTTTTTGGAATAAGAAGTAAAATGTATGGATATGAACATTTAGATCGGATGAATACAAAATTAAATGTTTAGCAAAGGGAGTTAATGAAACAACTAAAAAAGAATTAAATTCTGAATTATATAAAAGTGTATTATTTAAAAAAAAAAGAATAATTCATAAAACAATGTTTAATATAGTACATAAGAAACATAAAATATATTTAAATGAAATGATTAAAATTGGGTTATCACCCTTTGATGATAAAAGATATATATGTGATAATGGAATAGATACATAACCTTATGGTTTATATCAGCTTCTATGCAACAAAAGTAGTTAATACCATACCTCCTATAACAAATGCAATTTCTCTATTTTTTTTATCTTCTGGTGGATTATAAAAATCACTTAATTTAGGTTTATGATTTAGCTCCAATTGTTTTCCTGTAACATTATAATATTCTCTCATAGCTTGATCAACATCGTCAAAAGCCTGAACTGCATGTTGTTATTTTTTTTAATTAATTATCAATAAACTCTAATCTTTGAGTTCTTCTTTTATTCCATTCTGCTGTTTTTTCTAATTTTTCAATTGCTTTATCATGTCTTATTTTTTCTTCATTACTATGACTTCCTAAATGTAAAAATAAAAAAAAATATTACCAGAAAAAGCAAAAGCATTTGTAATTGCTCCTCCTAACATCATTACTAAAATGCACTTGCCATTTTATAGCTCATTTTACAATGTGTTCAGGTATAATACCTCGTTTAACCAACATATCTCTTGTTACCATTGCAAGTAATATATCACCTATATTAAAATCCACTTTCGATGCTGGTGTCTTAAATATCTTTCTACTTATTTCTGCATATCCAATTGTTAATAATGTTTCCACACCTGCATGATATAACATGTTTACAATTTGTTTTTCATTTGTTGCCATTTTACAAGGATTTAATTAAACTCAAATGGATCGATTTCTGTTTTCTTTTCTTTTTGTTGTATCACTACAGGTGCAACTTGTTTAAACTTGTACACATATAATCTTAATCCAACAACTACTGCAAAAATTGATAAATATAATGGTACGTAATTTTTGTTTGTTTGCGAAGCATTATTTGTTTGCTCATCTTTTGTTATCGAACGGAGCGGAAAGCAGTCCGACTGAATTCTGCTTCTTTTCTTCTTAATTCAGCTTTTAATTTTTTTGCTTCTGCACCTTTTTTACCAGCAGCTATTCGTTTTGGGTCTTTCGACCGAGCGTATGCGAGATCCTTTTGGATTGAATCCGTTTTTTCTTTCGACTTGGAGGGATCTCCTTTCCAGTCAAAGGAGGTTGACTCAGTTTCATTCTCACTCGTCATTTTTTACGTCATTTTTTTCCCTTCCTACTGAAGTCAATATTGTTTGCTGTTTTTAACATTGCAGTAAAAGGAGCAAGATACATTTCATATCTTTAGTATAGTTCACAACACGCACTAGTTAAAGCATGATTTAAAAAAAGGATCTTCCTCTAATTTTTGTATTAGTTTAGGTGGCTAAACAACGTTGAAATACTTTGACATACCCATAACATATAAGTTAGTAAAAGAGTTACCTAATGTCTTAGTCATACTTGCTCCTAGTCTTGCTTCAAACCCTGCAGAATAGATTGTTTATTTGTTCTGATGTCATTGTGTCAATGTCTGAGAGTTGTAAGTTTTTTCCAAGATATTGCTAACTACTACCACCAGCAACAATGGCTGATAATCGTTCGCGTTTTGCTTTTTGTTTTTCGTCTGAGCTGAGACAGTCTCCTTCCAGTCGAGTCTCACATCCATTTGAATCACTTTTAATGCCTTTTTTAATTCTACAGCATCCATTTTATACAATTGAATATTGCTATTTTTTAGCATTACTTAAGCATTGCTTTAACAAAATAGAAAAACTAGCTGAAGCATTTCTTTTTATTACTATTTTTTGTTAGCATTACTTAATGATTACTTAATCAATCAACCAATAACCAGTAGGTTGATCTGTTTTTAAAATTAATTTACGATGTTTCTTTTATTTAAGTTCTTCCTTTTTTCCTTGTCTTTCTTCCAAAGAAGAATAACATCATTTTCTCTTAGGCAATTATCAAAACTATCTCTGTCTTTCGTGTAAAACATACATAACCATTTTGTTTGTTCTCTCACAGAATTATACCTTTGTGAAATGAGCCACACTGATTGTTCCGCGTGTCTTCCTGAAAATGCAAACTCAGACAGCATGTCTTTTTTCTTTGTTAGTTCTTTTGTTCTACTGCAGTCATCAATGATATATAATGTTGAATAACCAGTATATTTGTCAAAAACATTCTTAGTAGTTCTTGTAGTTTCTTTTCTCTATTAACAATAGGATTAACAATTATTATGATTTTTGTTTTGGGGTTTCTAATATCACCAATCCACTCACGATTTTTGTATGCCTTGTTCCATTGAATGGTTGGGCAAAGTATAACTATATAATCAAACACCTGACAATATTCCTCTTCTAATAAATCAAGGACAAAGTACTCAGTCTTACCACAACCAGTTTGACCACATATAATAGCACAATGGGCATATTATGGTAATTTCCGACTAAAAAGAGGTTCCTTCATTGTGTGATAAATAAAGTAAACTGTTCGCTTTGTTCGAGATTAATAATTAACTTCTTTAAATCTTCCATAATCAAAATTAATTTGTGCATCTTGTATGACAAAAAGATAAATATGTATTGGTTTATCAGCTCCTGCTTCTTTAGATATTTGAATAGTTGCACCTTCAGATGGATTTTCAATTTTTCTACCCGAACCATGTAACGAATTATCATCTGTTGATCGTAAATCTAACCATAGCGCATTCTTATTTGTTAAGTATTTTCCTACAGTTGTATCAGATAAATATCCATCTTTTAAAACTGTGTCTGTTGTTTTGTTTCGTTTTGATTTCAAAGCAAAGGATTTATTCATCTCATCCCATTGTTGATACGCTTTCATTCCTTGACTGTATAATTGATTTGGAACACCTTCTACTGTCATTTCTACTTTTGTTATTTTGGAATTATAATAAGTTTCAGGACTTGTTCTTTCAGGATCTTCAAATAACAATAAAATACCTTCCATACTTCTAGCTGGTACATTTAGAATAATATTACAGAGTGAATCAGATTTGTTTAAGGGTATTTTTCTATGTCTTTATATTCTATTGTATACAATAATCATTACACCATCAACTTGCTGTCATATCTGTCTTGCTAATTCAGTGTCAGAAACCATATCAAATTCTAAACAAATATTTTTAATTTTATATTTTACATCTGCATCTGTTGAATGAATAACTTTGTTATAATTATTAAATGTAAGCTCACATTCAAGTCTATCACCAAGACACGCTTGATAAAAAGGCATATGAGTTTCTAATATTTCAAAATCAAGCAGAATACAAAATCTATTTTTGTATGTATCTGCTATGGCTTGGTCTTCTGCATTGGTTGTTGCATCTCCTGCTCCAACCCTATGTTTTAACATATCTGGTTTACCAATTCCTTGGTATATCATATTTTCACGTTTTTTTTTTGTTTTTTTTTGTGGTTTTCCATAGATCAACATAACAATGATAAATAACACTATCATTAATTGATATAATTTCATTCCCACTCATACGAATTGTTGTTTTTTTTAATTAGTGTTCTTCCGATGTTTTGATAAATAGTTGAATTTGCATATTTAGATTCAATTACTATTTCAAAAGCTAATCTGGTTGTTCCAGGAACAATAACATTATTTTCTCCTAAATTTGGAAATCTCACTAATAACTGTTGATTTTGATCAATAGTTGAAGAATTATTAGTTATTACAACACTTTGACGAATTCCTTTTACACCAGGAGGTTCTTTTAATTTTCTGTAGGGATTTTATTTATTTCCGTAAGTTGACATTTTTAAGGAATAAAAATCGCTAATAAAAATAATTCAATTATCATTGATGCTAGAGCATTGATAAAAGAATAATTATTACTCTTACTAATAAAACTTATTCTATCTCCAGCCTCAACTTTTAAAGGTGTAGCAAAGTTAATATGATTATAAAAAACATTATCCAAAACTATTCCATAACCATTTCGATAATTACCATTAACAGTCACCACGACAAATACATTATCTCTGTTTATTTTAAAACATGCTAAACTAATACCTAAAACCTGACTTAGAAAGTTTATTACATAATCACCACCACCAACACCAAAATTAAACACCTGATTATTCACCAATGGACCATTAATTCCAGCGAATATACATATTTTTTTCTGTCTGGTGTATTTTCAACTTTGTTGCATAATAAATCATTATTATTATTCTATAATATATAAATACTAATGGTAAAGTTGCATTGACATTAAAATGAATTAAAAAGGATAATCACTCGATAGAAAGGATATTCACTTCATGAAAAGGATATTCACCGTGGGAAACGTCACGTGCGACATATTTTTAGAAAAAGGGAAATCCCTTATTCATATCGTCCAATTATATTGCTATGTAATATTATCGCATGACAACGTCATCGGCATCACTAGAAACAGAATGGCTACATCTGAAGAAAAGACGATTCGCTTGAATTGATCAGCAGAAAATGGTGCAAATATGGAAAGATGAAGACCCTTAAAATACGTATAAAGTCAGCAGAACATTGGTAAAGCCGTATACACAATATTTTGGGAAAAAATCTCCCTACGGATATCGACAACGCATAGCACAGCATCGTTGCACATTACATACAGATGCAATGAGTGACAAGGACGAACATCAGCATTCATTTAAAAGGATAAAAAAGTTAATTCTTTTAAAGTTTTTACAGAACGTTCGCTTGTTACATAAAAATGTCAGTCCCCTCCTTTCTTCACATTCTCCCAACAGTGTAGAACAATCGGAAAAAAAATTAATGACGAAGTTGACTACATGGCGACAGCAGAATAATTAAGAAAATCTTATCTGTTACTAAATACTAGTAAGCGTATCACTAAAAGGTTGCAAATAACACGGATCGTACTTTGAAAAAGGGACATATAACAAAACACTTTTTCGATTTACAAGCAAATACTTTTCAAGTACTGAGTTCATTAACTTCGTATAATTTTGAGGGAATTTTAGGCTCGGTGAATATCTGTTTTCCCAAAAGTCAATAACACTGCACATTTACCTCAACAAAAGACAGTAACTGCATAATATTCATTACTTGAAGCTCGTTCATCTTTTTTTAATTCCGATTCATCTACGTGTTTTTTCTTAACACCAAATATACTCATTTTATTATATAAATTATTGAGCCAAGCCGCATGTAATGTAATCTTTTTTACATATAGCCATTTTATTAGAATTAGATATTGCTACCATTTTTAGGTTATAAAAATAATTCAATTATTGCTGATATTGCAACTCTTTTCCAATCATAATTTCTACACTTACTTTTAAAATTTATTTCCATTCCAGAACCAAATTCTAATGGTTTATCAGAGTTAATATATTGTTTAGAAGAACCATCTAAACTTATTTTATAATCCTCATATTCTATATTATGATTTAAAGTTATAATAAAAGATACATTTTTAACTCCATGACTAGCTATTAAACTAATCCCTAATATCTGACCTGGATAATTAATTAAATATTCTGCACCTCCTTGAATTTCATTACCAATAGAAAAATGTCTAAAACTTTGGTTAAACTCTCAGGGTCCAGTAATATTATCAAATATACTTGTTATTTTTCTATCTGGTATAAATAATTATATACTAAATTATTATTAATATTCATAATTTGTAATTCATTTTTCTTTTGTTTTAATTCTTCTTCATATTTTAATTTATCTATATATTTTTCAAGTCCAAATATACTCATTTTATTATATAAAATATTTAGCTTGTTTTATGTACCTTCGATAATTTGTTAAACACAACAAATTGGTAAACGATTATATATCTTTTCATTATTTTTCATCTCTAATTTCTAATTTTAATTAAGAAATATATCCGTTTATTACATATTTATAATCTGGATTTCAAATCTAACTGTAATAATATCTCCAAATTCCTTATTTTTAATTGGAATAGTAGTTAATAAAGTACTTTGTATACCGTTTAAATAATTATTTGAAGTACTAATTTGTTCTAAATGTACATGTAATGATTTATAAATAGCAAAATATATCGCTTTATTTCCATAATGTGGAATATAAGATAAAAATGTACCTTTTTTTCTAAATTCTAACATATATTTAAAATTTTTACTTATTTCTAATTCCTTAGAAGTACTTAATAAAACAATGCCAATTGTTTCATTTATAGATAATGAAATGTTTTTTTTTTTAAATTCATCAGCTATTTGATAGAAACTATAATAACCATTTACAATGTTTTGAGTATAATAACCATTTACAATTTGTTGAGAATTTTCTCCAATAATTTGTGTATGTTGAGTTTCAATGTTATACCATCCTATACTATATGTTATAGATTTTAATCCAATACGTAATTTTTTATTATTGTTATCGATATTTTGTTGTAAATTTATTGTTTTATTCATATTTGAAATAGTATAATACATTTTTAGTGTTAAAAGATGAGTAAAGAGGTATCTAACTCTTTTAAATATAATCCTAATGTATCTTATAATCCTAATACTAAATATTCTCAAAAAAGATATTTGTAAACTTAGAAGAATATCTTTAAGTAACTTTCCCCGATTTATTTCAAAAATATCAATCCCACCATTACACACTAACAAACCATGGAATACATGGCTTCATTCTTCATTTGATTGGTGGCAATGCCAGTTAAACTTTGCAGTCTGGTGTGCAAGTACAGGAGGTGGTGTTTCATATAATGATCACATTCAATCCGGTCAAAACACCTTATATCTTACCCGAACGTTTTACATGTTTCATTTATATCATTGTATTGCTAGAATCTTAAAGGAACTAAAACCACCTTTACCAACTTATTCTTCTTTTTGTTATCACAAGAACCCATCTGACAAAGCTGCATATCAAAAAATATGTAATGAATTTCATGTTTCTCCAAATACAGATTGGAGACAAAAATTAGAAACAGCTGGTCATGGATTAGGATATTTTACACAATACTATAAACCGAGTGCTGAATATAGAATGAATCATTCTCAGAATTTAAAATGTTTTAACATAAATGATTCAGATAAACATTCATTAGATATAAGTATGACTTGGACAACATTTATACTAGACAAATCAGAAGGTGTTACAAGAACAAGTGTAGAACGTATCAATGAAAGTATTAGAACGTTTGTATGGGCTTTATTAGGAGCATAATCTCAAACACGTGTAGATATACTAAAAATAGGTAAAGGATTTGATGCTCAAAAACAATTTTTAGCCAATGTTCAAGATGTTATAAATAGTCCAATTGATTTACCTAATCAAATATCAAATTATCAAAATGTTTTAAAATATGCAAGAAGTAAAGTTAATTATGCTTATGGTATTGGGTTATATATGTCTCCAAGTGATATAAGATTACAAATTGGAACAATTGTTGGTTATAATAACAAAATTGTAATTACAACAGAAAAGCAAAAACTAGGCTTTAATGATGATATAAATAATAAACATGTTGAACAAGTTTCTCATTCTTTAGATAAATTAGATGGAATAAAATAAAAAAAAATCTTTACCTGAGCTAACCTCCTAACCAGTCGAACCTATAAAAATAAAACCTAAAAAAGAAGAAAAGGATATTCTTCCAAAGTTAAATAATAGAGAATCATTAGAACATGAAGAAAATAAAATAGCTTTAATAGTTGGAGGTATTGGTATTTTTTATTGTTTATGAGATTTAAAAGTTAAATATTCTGTTGCAGAAGTATAAATTAATCCAACAACAAGAATAAGAAACACTATTAAATTATTTCCAAAGCAAGAAACAATTTCTCCAGTTGTAGATAACAACCAAGACACAATAGAACCAATAATACCGGGTAATGCAGCTGCTGCTTTTCCTGCAAGATTAGCTAATAGTTTACCAAGATTTGATAATTGTTTTTTTACCCAGTCATTTGCATCTGTTTTATTTGTAGGAGGTGTAGGAGGAGGAGATATATTTTTAGTTGTTGGAATAATTGTTTCAACAATAACACCAATAATCATTCCAAAAGCAGTTAAAACACTAACAATTGTTATTCCTTGTTCTCTTAATAATGTTCTAAGTCTTTGACCTAATGTTGTATCTTCGTTTAATATTTTATGCATTGTCTGTTTAATTCTATTTATCTGATTACTTAGTTTATCTCTATTAATATTAATTACCACCAATCTTGCACTTCTCGCAATTTCCAAATCTCTTATTCGATTACTTATTCTATATATTTGATATTCATCATTGTCTGCTTTAGCTTGTTCTAATCTTTCTTTTTCTTTTTCCATTTCTTTATTTGTTTTACTTAGTTTATATAGTTCATTTGCAATTTCTTCTTTTACTGATGTCATTGCTTCAATTATACCATCCTTTTCTCTCATATCGATATTTGTTTGCGTTTCTTCATTCATAAATGATGTTTATATCTCTTCTACAAATGTTTCCGCATTACTTGCTGTTTCTAATAGTTCTGTCCTTCTTGTTGTGAAGTTATATCTTGTAAAGGAATATCTTCTTCTATGGTTTCGATTCTATCCCAACGTTGTGGGTTATTAATCATTCTCTGAAACTCTGCTCTACCTTCTCTAAGTCGTGTAGCAGATGGTTGAAAATCAGCCACACCTAAAACATTTCTTACAAAATCAGCGCCGTATTTTCCTCGAAGAGTGTTAAATGATGAAATTGTTGCTAATCCATCTTTTAACATAGGTCTTCCATAATTATCCTTTTTTTTTTTAAAAATCCTTTTCATTACGAACGGTTTCATCATTTCTATTATAAAATCATTTTATCATTTTTCTGATAATTTCCTGTTTTGAGTTATTCTGTCGTTTTCTGATAAATCTTCTAAACCTGTAATTCCATTACTTATCGTTCATTGAAACTCTTCATCATTTTGAAAAAAAAAGTTTCTTCTTCTTCATAATCATCATGACCTTCATACTCAGGATTTTCAAATCCTTCAGCCATTCTTATTTTAAAAAACTGAAGCAAGCTACTGCCCCGAATTTATATCCAGATTTATCAGTCGAAGATGGACAAAATTATACATTACAGAAGATTTCTGATATAGAAAATACATTAAATAACGAAAAAACATTGCATTATTTAAGAAATATAAACGTGGAATGAATGTTACTGATGGTGTTGACACCGCTTTAATATCAACAAGTGTTATTTTAGCGGGTGTTTGTATAGCTGTTCCAATTAGGTTGCCGTTAGAGATTGCTGCTATTGTATGTGGAAGTTTTGGTGTTTGTGTAAAACTGGTAAGGAGAAAATTGCATGCAAAATTACAAAAACATGATGAGATAAAAACTATGGCAGAAACAAAATTAAACAGTATAAAAAACTCAATATCTAAGGCTTTAACAGATGGACAGATATCTGAAAATGAATTTCAATTAATTTTAGATGAATTAGATAAATATTTCAAACTTAAACAAGAAATCAAAAAGTAAAATAACTCAGGTAGAAAAAAAAGTTAATAGAACAAGGTAAAACAGAAGCAATGAAAACTATACAAAAAAATTCCTTCATATTCTTAATAATTTTTTTTAGGAAAGGATACTATAAACGCTAGTAGTGGGGGTGGGGGTACTTGCGATTTGTAAAAACATTTTATGGGGTGGGATGTTCCAGTTTTTGTTTCTACTGTACTCCCTCAATCTTTTTTTACTACTGCACTGCCTTATATATTTTTACTACAGTACTCCCTCCATCTTTTTTTTGGATTGGGGAGGAGTAATATAGTATCTTACTGAAATATATTTCTATTTATTTACATATTCTTGAATATTAACATAACGTGAAGTTAACTTTAAAATTTGTAACAAAAACTCTCAGAGTAATAATAACAAGAATAGCAGGTTTTCCATGTATAACTAAAAAAATATGTCCCAAGGCTAGAAGACATACTGCAAGACCCGAAAGGGTCTTCAATTATAACTTCTAGCCTTGGGACATATTTTGGCATATCACATGGAAAACTAACCATTATTTTATAAATATGGTCATTTGAGCTGTCATATTAAGATTAAAAGCAGTCCTTGAATCATGTCCGACAACGAACATAAAAAATATATATGTAAATAATTATATTTTGTTGTTTTTAATATTTATTTTCACATTTTTCTTGTAATTCGATTACCCTCTGTATTTCACGGCAGTATATTGACCAAAATCTATCTAAATCAATGTTAATTGTTGTGTTGTCATTGGTTGATTGACGCAACAGTTTCAATGCATTTTATAAAAGGGAAGTCAAATCAAATCCAGCGGTCCGATTTCCAGCCGATATTGACCGTCAATATAAAAAAATCGGACCTGCGCTTTCCATACTCCATAATTCTACCTGTCAGCTGATCAGTACTAACCCAATGAAATCTCAGAATTTTAACTGATAGACGATAACAACATATGAACAACTACAGGGCATTCATCGAATCAACTGAAAGGAAATGCAATATCATATTAAATTTTGAATTGTTTGATGTACTCATTTTTTCTTATAATTACAAATGTATAATTATCATGTCATCCTAGACGAAGTCGGGTGATATGTTGTTATTCTGTGCTTCTTCTTTCAATAATTTTTGTCCGATTGAAATGGCATGATGTAATCAATGAAACTTTGTTTTTACTTAGATCAGCATAAAAAGAAATGCATTTTACAAAAAAAAAACAATTTTTACCGCCATTTTCAAGATAGCCGACAAAATACTTAAAAATATCAACTTTGTTGGCTTTCAATAAAAAAAGTGATTTCAAAGTAGATTTCGAAGCCACGAAAAAGACTGAATTGGCTGCCTTTGGTGACATCAGCTATAGCGCACAATTATAAGTCCTGTTATTATTGTTGTTGTTTTTTATCAGGGACATTGTTGAAAATAAGATAGCATTAGTAGAGCTTGGAATGTTTGATATGTTGAAGAGTTTGGTGTATCTGTAAGTATAAAACCGGTAAAATATTAATTTCATGGTATTCAGATAAAACAAAACAACTGCATTAGAACAGTGACACAAACATAATTTAAGTAAAGTGTTTATAGAAATTGCAAAATGTTAAGATTTTTTTTTTGATTTATTGATATATTTTTGACTATTTGTCATATCTTTTTCGTTTTTGTCAAGTTTAGTATACAGCTTTGCATTATTGTTGCCATATTTGAATCTTAAAATACGATGGTATCAACAAACGGTCAGAAAGACAAAACTTTGGAAAAGGCTAAAACATTTTTGTATTATGACCTCGAATATTTCTTACCAAACTCAAATAATAAATGATTGGTAATCGGATTTTATCTTTGTCAAAATTTGTTTGTGGTGTGAATACGGATTAGGTCAACACTACTTTTGATATGTTTCTTTTGACTTTTTTGTTTCTTTTAAGTCTTCTGGTATGTTTCTAAAAATATGAGTCTTTAACACCAATTCTCTGTAACCATCTCCATATTTGGAGACGCATGGTCACAGATTTCCTTGAAACTTTGTCCACTTATGTAAGTCTATGACTTATAAACAAAAATTACCCCTGAACTTGTCCCGCTGGTTTTGTTGCCATGGTAACGAGTACCATGGTTTTTAGGGTAAAATATGATGATTTAGAGCTGAAAAAAAACAGCAAAATTCAAACAGATGGGGTTATTTTAATGTAGTCTCTATGCATTTTTTTACCCAAGCAAGGTAAAGTTAAATATTCTGCTGTCATATTTAGGTTAAATTATTTTGATAAATAATATGTCTGATAGGTTTGCAGGGTAGGGGAACATAGGGGTCTTTGGCCATTTTTAGGATAGCTCATTTTTTACGGATTTTAAGGACTTGTATCTCACATATGCAGCCATGTCGGGGAATTTCAAGATTACAGTCAATAAGTAGTAGGTCTGAATAAACAATATACGGAAAAAATTGATGGGGCTATGGTTGCTAAGGTGGTTACTATGGTGGCAAAAATAGGAAATTTTTGGCAGATTTGACATTAATAAAATTCCTCAAATAAAATGAAATGCTTAATTTGATTCCTTCACATACACTTTATAATAATTGTTATTCAAAACAAATACAAAAAATCTTACTCTGGTTGCTATGGTAGCAAAATGACAATCATTTACCTTTATTGTTTCTTTTTTCAGACATTAAGATTTCATATTTTCTCTTGAAATATGTAAAATAACAAAATACCGAGGTTACTGTGAATTTAGGTTCTGCATATGCGCATTTCGACAACTTATGTCTCTTCAGTGCAGATAAAATCAAAATGTTTGGAAGTCCATAAATCGAAATAAGTGTAAAACTGATAGAGAACAAATAACCAATAAGATCTAAATAGAAAAGCAAAATAAGCTAAGGACCGAGTTATGCAAGAGGGAGATACTCCTTATTTTTAAACAAAATTTTCTAAAATTTAGATATTGCATGTTTCCAAATAAATTCGGTTTTCGGGCCAGCACTGAAGTACTGGCTACTGGGTTGGTGAATACCCTCGGGGACTAACAGTCCACCAGCAGTGGCATCGGCCCAGTGGTAACAAATAACAAAATACCGAGGTTACTGTGAATTTTTAAGGATTTGGTTTCTCTTGCTCATTATATATCACTATAGCAATTACAAACTATACCTTTGGGGTGCTATAAAGGTTGCAATGGTAGCAAAAGGGTGAGAAGTTTTAATTTTTTTTCTCTAAGCTTTTTCAGAAAAATAATAAGAAATTCCTGTAAACTAAGTTAATGTTTTTTTATCAATTTAATTACAACCCTGAATATAACCGTGTCAACGAAAATGACATGTTCACCCTCATGTTTTCATTCCAGAAATTCTTAACGCAAGATGAGCAAAATCAAGATCTTCACACTATTTGGTTTCTAGATAAGACACTTTTTTTAATCTGGGCACATGAAGAACTACAAGAAGTGAAGCAGACATATATATATATATATATAAAATGGATACAAACAAGGCAAAACCAAACACAAAAAAATCAATAAACAAAAGAGATATACTGTCAAAGATAATGAGATGATTTTTTCAAGTTATTTTGGAAAGTTACATGTACATAAGTGTGTCAGGCTATGGTTGGTTTGTTACTTTTTAAATGTTTTGGCAGATTACAATATATATGAAGATTTGCTTCAAATTTAAGTTAAAAGTCAAATGAATCATGTGATTGCAGTATACCCTGAAAATAACTACTGTTTAAAACAGATACAAACAGTTTCAGTTTGGTTGCTCAGATGGTTTCCATGGGAATTAAAAACAGCAATTTTTCAGTTTTTCTTATTCTTTTATACTGCGATGTTGGAACCTAGTAATGGTCTGCATCCGTGTGTCCATCCGCCCGTCCATATGTCATACTTTCGTGAATACCCAACTTCTCAGAAACGACTACTCAGATTTTGTTCTTATCTTAAAGGACTATTAGTTATAATATGCTCTAGATCATATTGCATTGGCATTTTGATTCGTCAAATTTAGTAGGAGTTACTGGATTTTTTATATTTCAACATTATTATGCAGTGGCATATCTTGCAAGTGCAATTCCTCGGAAACCGCTAATCGGTTGAAATTTTACAGTAGCATTTGTCACTGTATGAATTAAATTGTATAGCATGGCCATTATAATTTGTCAAATTTTTTTTCAGAGTTATGGGGCCTTAAATATTCATTGTTGTTATACTATGGCAGATCTTATGGACGCAATTCCAAAGATACACCTACACAGATTTCCTTCAAATTTTACTTATGTGTACTACACCATAGCGATTTATTTAAGCTTATCGGACTAAAGTGTTTGGAAAAATAAATATTTACCATGCTTGAAATTAGAAGCAAAATCGCATCTTTTCTGAAATGTGTTCTTATAGATAGTGGAGCGTTTGGTTTATATAGAAACAAAACCAGGAAATGTGAAATTTTAGAAAAAGGGGTATTCTGCTGCAATTTTTTTACGATTCAGAAATATATTTAATCTAAATTATAACCTCTGTCCAATGAATTACCTAGATTGAGAAGGAAACCCCTGCCCGATTTTTTTAATGCTGATCTGATAAGGGTTGCAATGGAAAGTTGAGCTCCAAGTTGCCATTGAAGTCAAGCATAAAAACTGATTTTTTAGAAAAATTGTATTACAATTACAGCAAAATGTATGACCTAGATTTTAAGGGGAATCCCTGCCCTTTTTAAGCTCACCTCACGAAGTGAGTGGGGCTTATGTGATAGCCTAGCGTCGGCTTCGGCATCCAGTTAGGAAGAATGGTTAAAGTCCATTCCCGGTTACTGACATGACCCACATCAAACATATTGGAATGTATGGTGCATTTTGGGATGACAGTCGTTGACCTACATTGTACGCATGAATGAATCTGTTAAAAAGAATGATTATAGTCATTAATGTTAACTGACATGTTTAACATGTGACAAATGCTGTGAAACGAGGTTAGCTTTGCAGACAGTGGCTGCTTCTATGTTGTGCATTTCTGTGATTTCCATGGTGATTTCTAAACTTTCCGAAATCGTTAAGATCACCTATTTGACTTCAAAATCTATTTTAATAGCTTTAATTTTATTGATAAACTTGACACCGTTATTGCTCTTTTTTACGACCCCAACATATTTGGTTATAATATGGTATAGTACTGTCATAATTGTGGTACCACTCATTTGTTTAAAAGTTTTATATTGGCCAAATTGGGTGATTTCATACATTTGCCTTCATGTAGATTCTGACAGGGTTTCTTTCATTCTGCATTCAGTTTGTTTGTCAATGGATTTTACTTCACACTCACACTCCAGAAAGAAAGTGGAACCATAAGGAAGAAATTTCATTTTCTTTTATCTCTTGTCCAATCTTCATGCAGTTTTAGGCAAAACGGGGCCAAATTATAAGTATGCAAAATGCCTTTTTATACGACTGCAAACATTTTGTATTATGGGTATCGTGTTAGCTTTGATGCGCTTGGGAGGTAAGATGTAAATCTATTCTATGATATCAAGGACTCAATATTTACAGCTCACACTACTGATCGTTATGATTCCGCTATTAACAAAATGCACATTAAACTCTACATGAAAAGATCATTGCTGTTAATGCTCTTGAACACCAAGGGACAGGTAACTCTTGCCCTATTTATCTAAATATAATTTTGGTAAGGGGTTTGAAAATTGCATGTAACGAACTATAGTACTATAACACTCAAAAACATAAAGAAAATAAATGATATTTTTTATGTATGGTGTTTTAATTAATCTTAATTCTATTTAAGGAAATTGTATTAATTTTATATCTGACAAAAAAGCATTTGGAACAACGATACATTTAACATTTTTTTGCAGCCATAGCAACCATCCATTCTTGGAACCTAAATGTATCATTTTTAAAAATCGTGATGAGTTATAAGCAAGATGATATTAACCGTGTCAAATCCTTAATCTAACCATTTTAAAAGGCAATATTAGAGAGCAAACGTACGAAAAAAGAAACAGAAATGGTTGAAAATTGTCCTTTATGGTACCATAGATACCAACCTAGCAACCAGAATCAAACTGTTTGTATTTGTTAATGATAGCATTTATTATAAGGCGTGTATGAAGGAATTAAAGTAAGCATTTAATTTTATTTAAGGAATTTTATTAATGTCAAATCTGTCAAAACAGCACTTAGAGAAGTAAAAATTTCCTATTTTTGCCACCATAGAAACCACCTTGGCAACCATAGCCCCAACATTTTTTTCCTAAAGATTAAATATTCATACCTAGTAGTTATTAACTGTACTCTCCTAACTCTCCAACATTGTTGTATATGTCTGGTATAATTCCCTAAAAAGGGCCAAAAATGAGCTATTCTCAAAACGGCCATGTGCCTCAACCCTATACTCCTATCAGACATAAAATATTCAATTTTTTTTAAACCTTAATATGTCAGCAGAACTTCTTTGTTTACTTTGTCCAGGTGGAAAATCGCATGGAGAATGCACTTATAGAACCACATCTGTTTGAATTTTGCTGCTTTTTCACCTCTAAATCGTCATATTTTAGCCTAAAATCAAGAAAAGCCGTTACCATGGCAACCAAACTACATGAACTGGGACAATTTTTTAGATCCTTTTTGTTCCTAAGTCATAGACCTGTATTGATGGACAATGTTTCGAGGAAATCTAAGACCATGCGTGCCCCATCCTATATATAATATCGTAGGTATTTACAGAGAATTGATATTAAAAAGTCAGTTGTATGAAATCCAATATTGTTAGTCATGTCCGTCATGTACTACCGGTTTTAGGAAAGTCGACGTCTTTACAAAAATGTAGTTATTTATGATTTTTGGTTACAATTTTAAAGCCTTTACTTCAGGGATTGATTTCAATTTTTGTATGTAATTTCTTCATAATAAGTTGAATCACACCTTTGCTTGGTCCTGTTTGACGAAATTAATGTGCATTTAGTTACTCTTCAGTTTATGATATTCACAGATACAAGGTCTGACCATGTTCTTTTTCACACAAAAAACGCTTGCAATGATATACGTCATATATTTCTTCAGTAATAGGTGATCACACAGGTATTCTAATTACGACGGATTGTGCGAGACGTAAATAAATATTCGAAAAATTTTAAATGCTTTCTGATCGTAGAAATAGATAATTTGAATAAATGCCATGGCTGTTTCAGCTCACATGGAATACACAGAGTTTTGAAGTTGCTAGTGAATATCATACAATTATCACCTTAGATAGTAATAGTGTGTGACCCAGGGGTTATTTACCTGAGATAGCTAGTGTGTTCCGAGAGCTTGCTCGAGGGTGACCTTCATTTCAAGAGAGGAGAAAACAATCAGACACACACTATCTAGGGTGGTAACTGTTATATCAAATCGATTTTTCTTGTTTACCGGTTGAACTTCCCATGCGACCGAACACTAACCGGTAGGGCCAGCGAAATATTAAATGGCATGCGACACGATTTAAACAAATGCCGGTATTTAAGACATCGGCAAATGCATACCGAAGCAAAAATGATGAAAGGGGGAATTCCAAAATGAAAAATCAAGGCAAATCATATCCAACACGAAGTAAGACAGCCTGACAAAGACAAAACATATAAACAAAAATCAACAAGAGCCACAAAACTTAAGTACTAGCAGTGTGAACCACTACAAAAACTGAGGTATCATAAGGTGGTCTGGAAGGGTAAGCATGATCTGCTCCACGCATGGCACCCGTCACACTGCCAAGTGAAAAGTCCGGATTTGTCACAGTCGGTATTTGTCAGTCAGGTAATCAACTCTGGATCTACCCAAAGATATCTATTTTCATCTGTGAATGAGTATATAATACCGTATAAGTGGTTTTTTTCGCGAGACGCAAATTTCGCGATTTCTCTCAAAATTGCTGGACTTTTTTTTCGCAGGAGTCAAATTTTCGCGCTTGCTTATCATTTACTGTATAAAGTCTCCTATATAGTAAATATCGCGGTATGCAATTTTCCTGACTTCAGAGTCGTCGCGAATAAAGCGAAAATTAAGTCTTCGCGAAAATATCCACTGATACGGTATTCATTCAAATCGTTAAAGAACTAAACAAATTGCGTGCAGCTGGAGTTATTGAGAATTAGGCGAATATCTTTTGTTAACTGTTAATGGAAGGATTAAAATAGTAAACAACAAACCAGCGATACTCTCAATATAGTTTGATGATAAACACTAGCTTAATTTAAAATATATATATGCCACTATCGACCAAGTGCGAATCGACGAGATCATTATGATAGTCAAAACAAAATATGCTGTTGTTGAAAAAGTCATTACTACGGTCGAAAACATTGATTTCATGACAGTAATAAATCCTTTAAGGGAATCGCATCTATTGTTTAGACGCTGATAATGATACCATCGATTCGCACTTGGTCGATAGTGTATACGTAGTAAAAAATCTCTTTCAGTGTTCCGAGATTACGAAAAACTGTCATATATTTATATCATTAAATTATCGTGATGCACGACAGAATATTTATGAAAGTGATCTAATATAGATAAATTGCAAATTCCAGCGGCTTATAACTAAAGAGGTCAGTATGAATGAATCATTGTAGAATGAATATACGTTATCTCGAAGGCGGGTTTAGTAGCTTTTGATGATTAAATAGCAATGCACCGATGAATCAAGAATTGAAAGAGGATCACAGAAAAATAAAAGGTCTCAGGAAAAAGGGGGTTTCGTGGGCCTTTTTGCAATTTTTACTTGAATCTGAAAAAAAAATCAAAAAGATATCTCACAATTAAAAGGCGCGACATTCAACAAATCGAATCCCCTCTGTATCCGTCAACAAATGGAGTTCACTAATTTATTTTGATGTCTACGACGAATAGCTTTTTTCCCCTGTGATTAAAAAGGCCTTACTTTACTTTGGTCTTAGAGGACTCCTGAAAGAGATTAGTGAAGTTTGAAGGGAACATTTTTTTAAAGTTCGTGTTGAAAAGGTGAAATTCTGTTTAAAATCGTAGTAATTTTGCAATGCAAAGCCAGAATTCCAAACGTGACAAAAATATATTGCTATTCGTAAGACTATAAATATTTTCTGATACCCGAAATGTCGAATTCGAATACGATTCGCGAAGGAAAGCGAACCAGTAGGGTAATTTCAAACTTAATGTTGGCGAAAAATACTTCCACTAAATAGAAATACGAGTCATTTATCAATAGGAGTAGTAAGCATTCTCGTTAGTTTCTTGATATCATGCTTATGATTGGGTTTATACGTGATTATTGTGCTACCTTGTGTATTTTGCAAGGATTATTTGATAACAAACTCCTTTCTAATTATTTGATTACCTTATGGTGTACACATTGGCTTAAATCTTCACATTTTATGATAACTGCTAAAAATTTATACATTGTACTGGTTACATGTGCAAAAATATATGGTTACTTGATTACCGCAGTAATCGGCATGCCACTCTCGGCATTCAATTCCCCTCGAATATTTGTAATAGACTGGACAGGTGGATGCAGCCTTTGGAAAAAGGGAGTCCAAGACATAATGCCCTCTTTCAGTATTTTGAGATTGCGTAAAAAACTATCATATGAAAATTATCAAGGTTCACGACAGGATAGATATGACAACAATGATATTTATTTTCAGATTATATAATGTAATAAGTCAAGGCAGACTATACGCATCAACATAAGAAACGCTTTTAACATATATTATCCAAACATTCTACAGTTCTTGAATTTTAATGGTTTGATTCCCAGTAACTCGAGCACCATGGAAGTTTTTTTTAACTTTGTGTTGTCTTTTTGTTCAAGTTTAAACATAGTTGACTCGAACATCCATGTAACACGAACTGTTACACGGTGCATTGAGTGTTAAAACGGTTAACAATTTGCCATTCCAAAATCAACGGAATTGCAAAACTACATCGCTTTTGTTCATATTATATCCCACAGTGATTTATTTCACACAAAAAACGAAGAAAAATTCATAGAGTAGCGTTAAAAGACGTCATTACGTCACTTTATTATATATTAGCGCTACAATTATTTTCGATATGATTTTAAGTCATAAACGAATTCGAAACAAACAAAAAAAAATAAATAAGAAAAAAGCAACTTTTTAACTTCGTACCTAGATCTTTGGTTGTATATTGATGAAGATGGACATTTGAAATCCAAGCTATATGACAAGTTTGATGATTTTAATTTCCCAATATTGTGAACTTTCCCTTTCTTAGCAGCAATATACGTACCTCTTCAGCCTATGGAGTGTACATTTCACAGTTGATTCGTTACTGTCGAGCGTGTAGTTCGTACAGTGATTTTTTTAACAGAGCAAAAACACTGTACCAAAATTTGCTTATTCAGGGTTTTGTCCAACCTATATATGTTAATTTCACTCCTCAAGAAATTTTATGGCCGTCACCATAACATCATTGACAGATATGACGTTTTAGTGTCCCAAATTAAAGTGGACATTTTCAGCTAGATTCACGTCTTCCCGGATTTGATTACCGATTTTGACATTTAACTAGGTTGACTCACTTACAGTGTGACAGGTACTTTTAACAGATCAGGATATGCTTACCCTTCCGGAGCACCTTATGTCACTCTCAATTTATCTGGAGTTAACACTGTGATTGTCTTTGGTTTAAATGTTATGATTTCTATTTCTGTGCTTTGTATCTGTCTAACGTCATTGTTTTCTGTGTCTAACGTCATTGCTGTCTGTGTCCTCGTTTTGGGCATGTCTTTGGACTTCGATTTTTGTAAATTACACTCCTTTGTTCCTTCGGTATTCTTTTGCCGTTGATTAACCCAAAAATTCTGATAATGATTTTTGACGCCCATTTACACTACGTTCAGTTTGTAACATGGCATACCATTTAGCACTTTTTTTACTTTATTTTTGACATTTAACTATTATAAAATGATGCATTAACATCATCTCCGATAGTTTGCAAAAAAGTTGATATATTCAATTCTTGAAAATATGGTTGGATTTTGAAATTTGGGATGGTTTCTTTTGTTGACTAGTATATTTTAGTTTTATCTATCAGTTAGATATTAATGTCCGGTTTGTATTGTTTTCACTGATTAAGTAAAAATTGCGAGATAGGATACAATGCTGTTACGTGAAATCTGTATATTTTGCTAGAAATTTCTGTGAATTGGCGTATCAAGAGTAGCCTTTATCTGGTCAGTTGTATGATAACGAGGGGACACGGGTTTCATTAGGGGGGTCATTCAACAATATCACAAGTATGTATTGTCTCCCAAACAATGCAGTGGCCTGTGGCGGAACCTTTGAATCAAAGAAAAAAAATAAACAAAATAATAAAACATCCATCTGACGAGCATGCATTCGGACAAAAAAGAATATTTTTTTGCCGAATAGTAATTATGGGTGATTGATGTCAATAGTGGGGTACAATTAGAGATAACGCTCAAGGTACGAATTCTGTCCCAAAATTTAGAAAAATAAATGAGAAGTTGGGTTGGTAGCAGCTCGAGTTACTGCAACCTCTATCGTGTCGGTGCATTCCTAAATTTATTTTTTTATATCTTATTCTATTGTATTAAAGCTTTTTTAAGAATAACAAACAAACGGCTGAGCAGCACGTCTATTTAAGTTTAGAAAAAAATGACTTTCCCTAATGTCTAAAATTATTTTGATGCTTCTCTACTCAATGTGGATTGGAAGTATCATCATGGGCTCAACAGGCCACATAACCTCTAGTTTTCATTTAAGAAATATCAAAAAGGGAATTTTTTATATTTCAGCTATGAAGATTTTACAGTCAATATAAAAATGTTTTATTCTGAGTGTATACTTCACATGGAAAGCTTAAAACCTAGGAAGTAGGTCCTGTCTGTTGGCAAAAGAGAGAAACATTTTTTCTCTACGGCAGAATATTTAATGGAGTATGAACGTCAGATTTCACAAGTATTCGATATCCTGGTTTTATCCATTCAAACAGGTTCAAAACATTTTGCACATGTATGATATTTTCTTGGTCATGAGTCTCTTTAAAATGCATAAAGTAGGCGATGTTTAAATTTTTATAAACTTATTATATTTTCGAATATTTTAAGGCATATAAACAACTAATGGAAATTGAAGGAAAAAACTTGAGATAACTGTTTCCCGCCAAAATCTTTACATGTTATATCGCAGAAATTCTTAAATGGATTTCTAAATTTTCTTTGCTGATGTTGTTCTATTAGCAAAGTTCTTCAAAACAAAGGTCAGCATTTCAATTCTAATTACAAAATTTCTGACACTCGTACTCGCTTAAGCGCAGGATTTTATCTCATAGGTTTCCACACTTAAATTCCATTTTTTAAATAGAATTTAAAAAAAAACAGCTTCAAACAACTAAATGTGCGTTAGATATTACATGAACCTTTGTTGAGCTTATAATAACGAATAAACTGAAATATCATATAAAGGCATGATGACAGTAATTTTACGGGAAAATATGCTTGTATCTTGTCTCTCCTACGGTAGAGACACATATTTTCACCAGGTTTTGTAACATAGAATCGATACAGGTAAGTCCGATAAAAAGCCTTGAAGAAATATTTTACAAAAAGTAGTACTAAAGTCGTTTAGATATTTAAGATGTTTATCAAAGTAAGAAAAATACACATGAATTGTTATATTGCAGATTATTGCCAATGTGTTGTAATTGTTCAGGAAATGAAAAGTTCAACAAATCTATTATTGTTTATTTACAGAAATTTGCCAATATTTTGTAACTGTACAGACAACCAAAAGTACCTATTGGAGTTTATTCAGACAGCAACGTTTACTATTGCAATAATTCCTATGAATAGTTGGGACAACGTTGTTGATGAATGGATTAATATGACAAAAAACTGCACTTGTAAGTAAGTTTTGGACAGTGATGATGTTATTAATGAATGAATTGTTGACAAACAATTGTACTTGTAAGTAATTTTTGGGCAGTGATAACGTCATTGATATGACAAACAACTGCACTTGTAAGTAATTTTTTGGCAGTGATGACATCATTGATCAAGGGATTGATCAAGGGAATGATTTGAGAAACAACTACACTTATTAGTGATGTTTGTGGCAGTGATGACATCATTGATCAAGGAATTGGTTTGAGAAACAACTACACTTATTAGTAATGTTTGTGGCAGTGATGACATCATTGATCAAGGGATTGATTTGAGAAACAACTACGCTTATAAGTAATTTTTGTGGCAGTGATGACATCATTGATGAATTGATTAATCTGAGAAACAACTACACTTATCAGTAATGGTTGTGGCAGTGATCGCATCATTGATCAAGGGACTGATTTGAGAAACAACTGCACTTATTAGTAATGTTTGTAGCAGTGATGACATCATTGATGAATTGATTGATCTGATAAACAACTGCACTTGTTTGTAGTTTTTTGGGGGAATTGACGTCAATGATAAATGTATCGATCTGACAAACAACTGCACATGTAAGTAATTTTTGACAGTGATGACTGCTTTGGTTAATGGATCGATCTGACAATCAACTGCTTTAGTTAGTAACTTACGGCAATGATGATGTCATTGGTGAATAAATTGATTTGACAAACAACTGCACTTGTAATTCATTTTTTAGCAGTGATGATGTTATTTATGAATGGATTGGTACGACAAACAACTGCACTTGTTAATACTGTAAGATAGTGATGACGTCATTGATGAATGGCTTGATTTGACAAACAACTGCACTTGTGAGTCATTTTTAGGCAGTAATGACGTCATTGATGAATGGATTGATTTGACAAACAACTGCACTTGTAATTTATTTTTGAATAGTGAAGACATGACTGATGAATGGATGGATCTGGCAAACTGCACTAGTAAGTAATTTTTGGATGATGATGACATCATTGATGAATGGATTGACCTGACAAACCCCAATTGTAAGCAGTCACGAATCTAGAGCAGACATGATTCTAGAGCAGACTGAGAGAGATGTATGCTCTATATACATTACAGTGATGGTGTACTTGTTTTTGAGAGAATGTCTCATATCAATGCACTATCATTCTTTCAAATTTTGGCTTTTTATTTTTTTTTTTGTAATTCAAGATTGTTTTTCTTACCACCTGTTTATTGTGCCCACGTCTCATGATTTTATTATGCCAAGTTTTCTTACAGTTGACTCGATGAGTGCCCTGTGGTTGTTTAATCTTGCTTGTGATCGTCCTCTACTAGTCTTTTTGTCGGGAAATTGATGACAGCGATTGTAAGAACACTTTGCCAGTTAAGTTTATGGTTGTTGGCGATCCCGCATCCATGGATCAAAGGAGAAAAATACATGGATGTAGCAATGCTCAGCATTTTGCAATGAATACCGCTCAAACCGGTGCTAGGGGCCGTCTTGAACTTGCAATGAGGTATGAGTAATGCTCATTGTTGAAGGCCCCATGGTGACTTCAAGATAAAGAACAGCAATAAAAGCGTTGTTTCATTGCTGTGTTTTACCATGTATTTGTAGAGATTTTGTCTCATTTGCATTTACTCCATATCCCTTCAATGTTAATTTTAGAGCAGACTTGATACTTCTATACCTGTTTTAAGTTAACTTACTAAGTTTTATGACTGCTCAAAGTTCACTTTATAAGTTTAAACTCCACTATATCTTGATCTTTTTTTAGACAATGATCTAGATATTGCCTTAATATCTTTGTCATCGGAGGAATTTTTAACATGTTTAATAAAGAGGAAAATCAAAAATTAAATTGGCCCTCTGACAAAGACATTGAGGCTATATCTAGATCAATGTCTGAAAATTAAAGTCCAATTTTTCTTAAACTTGTAAAATGAAGAAAAATCAGAATTACTGAACGAAATTGTCAAGGGCTTAAGGAGGTAGACCTAGGTTAAGGGACATAACTCTTAAAAATTACTTGTATGTTTGTTTTAATCCTTTTCATGAATACATTGCAAGCTTCTTAGTAACATAGATGATTTTAAATTTTCTTCACATCAATGCTTAAAATGCATCGATGAAAACTGACTGTTTCAAACGTCTTACTGATTGTAAGAGTTGTCTCCCATAACCTAGGTCTACTATCCAAAATACAAAGGACATGAAGACAAAGCAAGTGCAAAAGCACGGACAAATTTTCAACTGAAGTTTTCCTGACTTGGTACAGGTTTTAAAAAGAAGGAATTTTCAAACTGGTTTTATTATCGCGCTATACAACCAGTCTATTGTGGTAGTGTCCGGTAGCAACTCAACATCAACTGTTTCTGAAAGGTGATATAGTAAAAAGAAATGTCCATCCAAGTACTAACACAAAAATGAATCTTGAATCACAGTTCGGACTGAAAATGTATGTTCCACGGATATCTATCAACGAACTTATTGAATGATCGTATGAGACGGAATTGATTAAGCCTTGATTAAGGCGAGAACCGAGATAACTGTGCGTAATTAGAAATTTGTCATAATTGGTGTCAGCTTTGGTGTAAGAATCAACTGAGAAGCATGCACTTCTATAAGTTTATACAACACATTGTCATTGTTTCTTTGCTCAAATGCTCTACAGGTTTCGCAAAAGCATGTATGGATATGTGTTGTTAGTTTTGATATTATCTGAAAGTAAGAGACATATATTGTCGAAATGACCAACTGTGTAATTTAATTAACCAATGATATTTGTATTTTGTTATTTTTCTTTCAGCAACTTGGCTTGATATGAAAGACTGCGAAGAATTTGAAAGATATAGTCTGAAAGGCAAGTATGAATTTATTGGGCATTAATTGTTATCAAATTATATGTTGTATGCCTTGTTTGTCTGAAACTATTTACAGTCCAAAACGAACAAATGTAATTTATGAACCACTGCCATTGATTGTTTACTGATTAAGTGATATATCATTGTTCGTTCATTCTGCAGATATAATATTTGTGTGCCAAAGATAAAAGTGAGAACTATAAGCGGTGTGCAATTATTATATCGACGGCAGACGATACTATTTCTCGATTCATGGTCTGAATACCACTACATATATGTCCGATCTGTTATCCAAGTTCCCTTTGCCTTAAATATTTCTCAAATACAGATAAAGGACACGACAGAAACAACTACATCTTACATTCGAAAATGGTTGATTTTATGACCCATAGAATTACAACTGGGCTAATTTATTGTAAAACCCACGGTTGTTAAAACATTGGACAAAGGTAAGATCTATAAGTTTTTTGTTGTTCATACTAGATGCAGTATCAATCCTTAAACTTTCTTCACAATCTACATCGGCTGTCGTGTCTTGATTTTTTTTGAAAGGCCAGAAATACAAGAATTGTAGGTTTGCTTCTTAAGTTAATAGTGTGTGGAGATGTTGAGTTAAATCCTGGGCCTGACCCTGATTTGCAGTTTGCGGAAAAAATTAAATGCATTCGAAGACGGAATATGATGTCGTTTGTGTTACAGAAACACACCTAGATGTCCATGTAAGAACGAACGATATTTGTATTCCAGGTTTTTCGCAACCATATCGAGTTGACAGAAAATACACTGGTGGCGGTGTACTATTGTACTTAGTAAATCATTTAAATGCAACTAGAGTTACGGACTTTGAATTTGCCAATGTCGAAATTGTATGTCCTACTTTTAATTTGCACAAATGTTAGTCCATGTAGTCCCCGAGGGTATTCACCAGCCCAGTAGTCACTACTTCGGTGCTAACCCGAAAGCCGATTATTTTTGGAATCTTCTTGTAAATTTTGTTGAAAACTAAGGAGTATCTCCCTCATGCATAGCTCTGTCCTTAGCTAATTTTGGCTTTACATTTAGATCATATTGGTTATTTGTTCTCTATCAGTTTTTAAATATCTTTGAGTATAAGGTCTTCCAAACGTTTAGATTTTATCTGCACTGAAGAGACATAAGTTGTCGAAATGCGCATATGCAGAAAGTAAGTTCACAGTAACCTCGGTATTTAGTTATTATGTACAACATATAGGTCTCCAACAAGTACTGATCAATATTGGTCTGATTTTCTGAATAATTCAATTGAAAAAGCAATCGATATCTCGCCATATCTATGCATCGTCGGCGACCTGAATGTTGATCTATTAGTTGTTAGAAATCATAAATCAGTTGAGATAATGAACAGATTTGCTCTTAATAATGAAATAAATGAACCAATCCGGGTTTGTAATACAAGAGAAAGCTTAGTAGACGTGGTCTATTAACTGATTTGTGTAATTGTTCGGAATCTTCTGTAGTTTTTGTTGAAAACGATATAAGTGATCATCACGGCACCGTCGTTTGTATTGATATTCCCATTAATATTACACGTAGTTATACCCGCGAGGTATGGAATTACAAACAAGCTGACTTTGAACGATTTAATCTTTTAATAGATGTATACAACTGGGAAGTTGTATTTCAAAATTGTAATAATGTAATTGAGGTATTCCAGATATTTACGACTAAGTATAATGAATCTAAGTATCTTGAATTTGCCATGATTTGTATCCCCTTAAAGATTGTAACAATTTAACCTAGCAACAACCATGCTTTAATTCGGAGCTTCGACGCAAAATTGGACGAAGTGACAGACTACACAAAATAATGAAACGAACGAATAAATATGAGCACATTATAAAATTTAAAAGACAAAGAAATAAGGTAAATAACATGAAAAAAATATGTTCGAACCCAATTTTTTTAAAGACGTTAATGGATTCATTTACAGGTACTCAAAATCAGATTCAAAAGCATACTGGAAATTATTTAAACAATTGTCAAATTCTAATCAATGTGTAGAAATCCCCCCTTTAATGGATATTGAAAATGATTTTCTAGTTTACACCGACCTTTACAAAGCAGAACTATTAAGCGATTATTTTTGTTCAGTATCTGACTTAGATGATGACAACACCCACCCACTCGTATTTATACCAAGAATAAACAAACGACCGACCAATATGTTTATTATACACAACGATGCATAAAATATAATAAGAATATTGAAATTAGGAAAGCATCTGGTTTAGACTCTGTAAGCCACCATATGTTGAAATATACTGTACAAGCTTTGTGAAGACCTTTACAACTGTTATTCGGTTTTTCCCTTGAATCAGGAACTTTCCCTAAAACTGGAAAACTGCAGTTGCTATACCTGTATTTAAATAGGGTGAAAATCAATTTCCTTCAAATTTTCGAAAAATAGCACTTTTAAATACTGTTGGCAAAGTTTTTGAAAGAGTTGTATTCAAATATATCTTTAATTTCTTACTGACAAATAATCTTTTGTATAAATTTCTATGAGGTTTCACACCCGGTCATTCAACGACACATTAGCTTATAGAAATTTTCCACAATATTTATTTGGCCCTTGAAGAGGAAAAACATACTCGCATTGTCTTTTGAAATATTTCAAATGCCTTCGACCGAAAATGGATAAAAGGTCTTCTAAAGGAAAGATTTCGTTTGGTTTAATGCATTTTAAACATTTTTTGAAATTATGGATTTCCTTTGTTTGGGTTCTAGTGCTGCTGATGAGGAATAAATTTCCGAAATTGCCATACAGCTCATTTAAAATTATTGCAATTGGAGTTCACATAATGTGTTACGGTCTCATGTTCATTTACTCCATTTTCTTTCGTAAAATAGATAAAAGCAAAATATTTGGAAGTCCATTAACTGAAAACGTATAAAAGCTGATGGAGAACAAATAACCAAAAGGGTCTAAATAGAAAAGCCAAAATTCGGTTAAGGACAGAGCTATGAATGAGGGAGATACTCCTTTGTTTTTAATTATATTTTGTAAAAATTAGATAATGCAAGTTTCAATAAATCAGTTTTAGGGTAAGCACTGAAGTCCTGACTACTGGGTTGGTGAATACCCTCGGCGACTAACAATCCACGATCAGAGGCATCGACCTAGTGGTAATAAATAACAAAATGCCGAAGTAACTGATAATTATTAGAGTTAATGAATGTGCTGATAAGTTGTTGATAAAATTCAATCTGAATAAATCAAGTTTTTATTAATATCCAATACATTATCTAAAAATGATGTTGATATGTTTTTCCAAGATTCTCAATCAGAAGCTTGTGAAAGTCATAGGCATTAAGGAATAATTTTTAGGGAAAACTGTAAATGGGGAAATCATTTCAACATTATTTGTACAAGTGTAGTAAAAATTTATCTGTTTTGAGAAAAACTTAAATTTACTCTCTCAAGAAACATTTGAAAAATTATATTTCGCTTTCATTCGACCGGTTTTGAAATATGGGTATGAAGTGTGGAATGGCTGTGTTGTCCAGTTGTCCAATAAACTGGAAAAACTACAGCTAGAAGCAGCAAGGATTGTAACTGGAATGAAATAAAATGGATGTATAATACATCAAACAATATTGCCCCTGCCTACCTTAGAGATATTTTACCCCCTAAAGGTAGAGAAATCCCAAATTATCCCTTACAAAATGGTGAAGACTTCATAATCCCGAATCATCGACTGGCTATTAAAAATTAAAAAGCTATTTTCCCTCATCTATTCCAGCATGGAATTCGTTGGATATTGAAAAGTGAAATGCTGCAACTAAATATAGTTTTAAATTTAATTTAATACTTAAACCAGAATTTCCTTCGTAGTATGATATCGGCCAAAGAAAATTAAATATTACTTAACATAAGTTGAAGTATACCTACAGCAGTTTAAATAATGATTTACATAGATTCAATATTTAAAATAATTGTGTGTGTGGTGCAAATTGTGAACATGGTTATCACTACTTTCTAGAATGTTTACTTCATGAAAATATCTGCCAAAATTTATTTCTCATAATAAGAAAATATGGAAAAATTGACCTCGATATGATTCTTTTTGGAAAAGCTGATCTTACTTTTTATCAAAATGCTGAAAATTTTGGAGCAGTCCAATGTTATATTTACAATAGTCATTGATTTGATTGATCGTTGCAGATTTTCTTATCCTTTCCTTCTTTTTTATTTTATTCAACCAATATAATTGTTATTGTTATCATTTGATATCATGATTTAATAATATCAAAAGTGTAATGACATTGTGAAAATAATTTGTGAGAATTATGATTTGTATACATGATACTTTAATAATTACCTTTTCTTACTTTTTTACTTTTCTATTCTTATCAACATTTCTTACTGTATATTGTATCTATATTGCCGCTGTATTGTATAATATTTGTTATGTTGTAAATTGTAGGGAGAGGGCTTATAATAATGTTGTTATAACTTGTGCCCGATCCCTTCGCTTTATTTTACAAATGAAATATGTTTAATTCAATTCAAACTTTGCACAAAGTTCGACCACCGTGTGAAGTTGTATGCCGTGCTTTTGAAAATTTAGAAATTGCCACCATTTTCAAAATGGACGCCGAAATACGTCAAATTGTCAACATTGTTGGATTTCAACGAAAATTAATTTCTAGGTAGAGATCGAGGCAGCGAATCCTGTGGAATCATTGAATTGGTGGTCTGGGGTGACATTGTCTATTGCTTGCAATTGCAAAGCTTGTTTGAATATCCCCGCACTTTCGAATGAAAGTTCGGGGATATTGTCGTTGGCCTCGTCCGTCCGTCCGTCCATCTGTCCGTCTGTCCGTCCGTCCGTCACACATCCTTGCGACGCGAACTCCCCCTACATTTTTGGATTTAGGGTTTTAATTTCGTTGTAGAATTGTGGCATATAGACTGTAGATGCGCAATAAGCTTTCAGATTTTTGATATTTATCTTGATGCAAACAAGAACCCCGTAGATGTCGATTTGACAAAGACCACAAAATGTGGATTGTGACACATATGGCATGCGACGCAAACTCATCCTACATTTTTGGATTTATGGATTTAATTTTGTTTCAGAATTGTTGTATATAGTTTGTAGATGCGCAATAAGCTTTCAGAATTTTGATTCCGGTTCCAACTTTGGTAAATTTCCTGAAAATGTCAAAGACTGATATTTTTGGACATTTTGGCATATAATCTTATATTTTCGCAAGTATTTTGAAAAAAAATCAAAATTCTGAAACCTAAGAATTCGAAAATGTGATTCCAATTTTGGTAAATATCATGAAAGTCTCAAAGACCACTTATTTTTTGGATTTCTACCTAGCAAGCATACTTTTAGCATTTGTTTTGATAAGGTTAATCATTTTCACAAATTGGATTTCAAAAATATTTGATTCCAATTTGGTAAATTTCCTGAAAGTGTCAAATATGAAAAAGAAAGGAAATGGGGTAAATGTCAAAGAGACAACATCCCATATCCAGGTTAAAACGACCAAAAACCAAACAATTAGGGGTCACCATATGGTCTTCAACACATTGAGGAACCTCACACCATATAGTAAGCCCTAAATGGTCCGAAAAGGTAAAAAAGTTAATAAATCAATTGAAACAAACCACATCCAATAACCCAAATATCAAGAAACTAAAATTTTATAAGAAGACAAGGACAAGCCAATGACCAACATATTCCTGACTTGGGACGGGCGCAAAAATTGCGGTGGGGTTAAACTTGTTTTCTTGGATCCAAACCCTCCCCCTATGTGTGGTGAATGGCTAAAAATAAATACACAAAAAGACTCACAGTAAAAATCAAACTAGAAAAAAGTCCAACTTATCGAGACGAGTACCCTTACAATGAAGTACATTAAAATATGAAGACAATACACACAGGTACTATCCGGACAAATACTCGCAGTTACTGACAGCTAGCTAAGGACATAATTTCCGTTGACTATGATATCAAGCCTTCTTACATATGAAATTTCAATTGAAATACTTCTAAATAGATTTGGTATATCAACATCATCAATTATGAAAGAAAAACATGATATTGTGCAATGCCAAATACTGCCAATATGAAAAATTGTTTAAATTTAGTTATGATGTAAAGCATTTAGGAGATGATCAATATTTTTGCTAACAAAAACCAGAAGTAAAGATTAAACAACAATGCTGTATTTATATCCTTTATGAATAAGTTTGTTCAACGGATTAATAAGTTTGGAAGGACAATTTTTGAATTTATGCGCTTTGTAAATGATATTTCCATAGAAGTTTGGATGTGAAATGCCCTGGTGTATAAGAGCCCTGCATGTAGAACCAAATTTTCTTAATCAGTCAATGTATCTATAATAAAATTTAGAGAATGTTTTTATCAATTGATGATATCTAAACCCTTGATGCAGAAGTTTTTCAGTGAGACAAAGATTTCGGTCGTTTAAGTCAGAAACATTACTACATACTCGTGCATATCGAACAAGTTGTGAAATGTAGACCCCGTAAGAAGGGGCTAACGGAACATCGCCGTCGAGATGGGGAAAATTGACTATAGGGAATGAGAAATCATCCCTTTTATCATAAACCTTAGTGTTTAACTTTCCTTGATTTATTGATAAATCAAGATCAAGAAAAGGAGTATAATCACTGCTGCTATTGGATTTATTTAAAGTAATTTCTATAGGATAAATTTCATTTGTAAATTTAGAAAATTCAGGATTATCTAAAGCCAAAATATCGTCCAAATATCTATATGTATTGTTAAATTTATCCAGTAAATGCTGTTTAGAAGGGTCTTTTTGAGTTTTTGCCATGAATTGTGACTCGTAGCAATAAAGAAATAAATCTGCTATGAGAGGTGCACAGTTGGTACCCATAGGAATACCTATTTTTGCTGATAGACTGTATCACCGAAACGAACAAAACTATTATCAAAAAGAAAATTTAATGCTTTTATCATATCCTGACAAGTCCAGTTGGTATATTTGTCATGTTTGTCGTAACTGAAAAACGATTTAAATGTATTGCAACAAATATACGTACATCCTGATTTTTTGAAGGACCATTTGATCAAAAATTTCTCTTTGATGAGTGTATGCGGTAATGTAGCATAGAGGTTAGAAAAATCATAGCTATCGACGGAGGTGTATGCTTCATTAACAGATCGAAGTCTTTCCAAAACTTCTACCGAATTTTTAACACTCCAAAAGTAGTTAATTCCACTGTATTCATAACATTTGTTGCTACAGTTGATGACGAAATTTTATATGGTAGTAAGTGCACTGGTCAATAACACAGAAATATGTGTAGTTGAACATTTACTTGATGCCGAAATAAAACGAAATTTGAAAGGATTTTTGTGTAGTTTAGGAAGCCAATACGTAGTAGGAATGCTTTTATAATTAGAAGTTGCTTTAAGTTCAGCTGTAGCTAACATGTGATCATCAATTATTTGTGTTTCTGTTGACGTGGTAGCTTGAAATGTACAAGAATTGGTAATTTCATTCCGAAGCACCTCGATGTAATACTTACGTCAAACAACGACCACATTATTGGCTGCTTTATCTGCCGGAACAAATATATACTCTTTTTCCAATTCTTTTAACTTCTGTTTGATTTTTGAAATAGCAGGAATGGTATTCTGCTGCTTATAATGTGTTTCAAAATGATTTATTCGGATATCAACAACTTCAATGCATTTGTTAATGAAAGTGTCTAATGATATTTTATCCGTATTTTCTCTTTTACACCACTTTTTACAGAATGACATGATGGCTTTTTTAATTACATCACGACAGTCCTTCCATATTATTTTTGAAGGAGGGCGATATTTTGGTCCTTTTTGGAGAAAAGTTTTTACCTCTCGGTCCTGGACGATGTTGAGGTCTCCTCAAATAACATGACCACTAGGTTCATATCGAAACTTCGAGCTTGCACAATGTCAGGTCAAGGGTGAACTTTGATTAATTTCAGGATTTTTGGTAACGGATGAATAATTGAAAATAAGGTCTCTTGTAGGTTTTTTGTAAGTATATGAAATAATGGGTGGTTCCATATTATCAAAATAAGGAGGAATAAGTTTGATAATTTTTGAGTCTCTAAATATACTAGATACATCAATCGATCCCTTTGTTGATATACGGTAAATTAAGGAAATATCTTTTATGGTCTTCAGGTTTATCAATTTTAGGAAACAATTTGTTGTAGCAAAATGCGCTGATTATTCCAGCAGCTTCATTCATTGGACTGTAATATGGTATGGTATTGCATTTTTCCAATAAAGTATTTTATTTAACAATAGGAATTGAACATAATTTACAAAGCAAATTATGTCTCCCATTATTTCTAAAGATAGTAACAAGGTCAGAAATTGAAACTGAAGTTCTGTTGTATTTTCGTTTATTACATACTGTCTCAATTCGTGTTGCTGTGTATTGCCGTGATTTTGGATTTATGATTTTATTACGTAATTGTTTTGAAACAATATCCATAATATTGATGGAAGAAGTTCTTGATATGTTACCTAGGCCCATAATATTATCATTTAAACCGAGAGGATACGCCGTTTGCAACTTCTTTATCCAAGACAGTTCACAATCTCTACGTGATTTTTCAAATTGTTTATGTGACTGTCCGTCCTTCTTTACAACAATTTCTAATGGTTGAACCTTTATAAATTTGATGTTATGTTTATGTTTATTTAGATGTTGATAAATTAAACTTCGGAATTTTTTGAACCTACGGAAACGATAGAGATGTTGTGTCCGTTTATAAAGATGCTGACCGGTTTCCCCTACATATTGAATTCCACAATTAGGTTTTGTTCATGTAATCAAATAAATAAGATTATTAGTTTTTCAATTTATGTCAGTTTCAAAAGGTAGGGTGAATGTTCTGCCATTGACGGTGGATTTAGCAGTATTTTTGTTGATGAGGCGAGAACAAGTAAATCATTTTTTGGCATTACACGGAGAAATTTGTGGATATCCACGTCTTTTGCTATTAAAGATAAGTGCTGCTGATGCATTGGTAGATTTAAAGCATCTAGTGAAAGAAGAAATTTTTGCATGGTTAGAATTTGTGAATGAATTGTTTTTAGCAGCAAACGTGGATAACTGTAAAGAGTTAAATATAATTTTCTTTCCATTTCTTAAAATCATGATTTAGTGAATGCATATATAGTATAAAAAGGTATATAAATGGATGCTGAATATGTCCTCTGATAATAAACACTTATCATCTGTACTACACTAGCAATTATTAATAAGTTAAAAACGGACAGAGATGTCGTGCAAAAACTGTCATAAAACCCGACAAAGACATGAAATATATGTTAAGCTACGCAACAAACACTTAAACAATCACAGAGCAAAGTTCAAGATTAATGCAAGACACATCAGTAGGACCATAGAAGGGGCAAAAAAAGATTTATTCAGCTATTTAAATATATATGGACCAAAATAAGAAGTTATCTCCCAAACAAAAACTCCATTACTGTAAATATAAAGAAGAGCATACACCTCAAGCACGGGGATACATTTTACTGCATCCACACAGCACTAGAGACCACTTATTTTTTGGAATTCTACCTAGCAACAATACTGTAAGGATTTGTTTCCATTAGGGCAATCATTTTCACCAATTGAATTTGAAAAAAATATTTGATTCCAATTTTGGTAAATTTCTTGAAATTGTCAAAGACCACATATTTTTTAGAATTCTACCTAGCAACCATGCTGTTAGGGTTTGTTTCCATTAGGGCAATCATTTTCACCAATTGAATTTCAAAAATATTTGATTCCAATTTTGGTAAATTTCCTGAAAGAGTCAAAGACCACATATTTTTGGAATTCTACCCAGCAACCAAACTATTAGCATTTTTTTTTGGATAAGGTCAATCATTTTCACCAATTGGATTTCCAAAATAATTCATTCCAAATTTGGTAAATTTCCTGAAATTGTCAAAGACCACTAATTTTTGGAATTCTACACTCCAACCATAGTTAAAAAATTTGTTAGAATTAGAAGAAACATTTCAGCAATTGGATTTCCAAAATATATGATTCCAAATTTGGTAAAATTCGTGGAAGTCTCAAAGACTGCTTATTTTGGGGAATTCTGCCTAACAACCATATATTCTTTAATTCCTTATGGTAAAAATAGTGACTGTCAATAGTTTAATTTCAAAAATGTTAAGAAAAATTATACCCAGGGTCTATAGCTGTTTTCTGTGTCAAACAGGGTGTGTGGGGATCACTGTCGTTTCCGACAGTCATTACTCTAGTTAGTGTGCCTGTTTCTTTGTTGTTGTTTTTTATTTATCTTTATTTTTCGTTATTGTTTTTTTTTTTGTCTTTTTTATTTTTTAGGAATTCTCTTCTTTATTTTAAGTTACGGTAGTGTGTCAACATGCTTAGCGTCGCTGCTATCTTTTCAATTCTATAGGGGTTAAAAATTGCCAAATTATAAATTTCAAAATACTAAGAAAGTACAAATGTTTCCTGGGTTCCAATTTTCGTCGATTTCGTGGTTCGCTAAAACCAATAAGTTAAGTTCCAAACGAAATGCATCTTCCCTAGATTTTAATATATGGCAATTGAAACCACGCATTTTTTTAAACCACGTAAAAATTAATGTCTGCGAAAAACAGTACTTCACGAGTATGTCTTTTTCTTATTTTTTATCAGATTTAGTGGTTTTTTTTTCACTGGATTACTTTCCATTATCTCTCAGAAGTGTACCAACAGATTACAAATTTGATGTAGCGCTTACCAGTCCTGAGCTATAAGGGAATAGACAGAGCAAATTACCTAAAATCTGTATTTTTCATTTGATATCAATAGGATTTTTTCTTTGGAAACCTCTTATTTTAAACTTTTAGTACAGGTCGGCACATATTGCGCAGCTCGTATCATTTTGTTTTATCCTTATTTTATTCTAAGCGTGTTTTTTCTGTTAAATTCCTTTTGAAATGACCGTTTAGAAGTATGCCAACAGATTTCGCATGACTTAAACCATTTTAAGGCTATAATGGGCTAGACGGGTGTCAAAATTCATATTCCCTTTAATGTAAGGTTTTAGTAGTATGATGACCGAATTGTCGTTCCTTCCAACACTTCCAAGCTATAAGGAGCCAACCAAAATGAAAATAATAAACTTTGAAAATTAAATTCTTCATTCGATTTCATTCGATTTTATTTCTTTGGATTCCTTTTGATATAAGTTTTAAGGTGGAAGTCAACAGATTTTGCATAGCTTTTACCTTTTCCAAGAGATAGGGGATCAAAGAAAAAATCTTTATTTCTGTTTACAAACATGGTTTACTTTTAAAATCTTGTGCCTATCTTATAACTGTTTACCTTGTCCACATTCACTTAGAATTACACTTGTTCAAGTGGCCGTATCATGGCGATGTCACTTATTGTATAAAATCATTATGTAAAATTGAAAGCCTTAACATGTATATTTTAGACATTTACAGTCTTTATTGTTGAAAGTTAATTTGTATTTATTCAAGACATTTAAGGTGTCTTTGTTTTAAACATGTAAAGTTCGTGATTTACCTTGTTTTTAAGTAGTCATTTAGTCTTAATTACATATTTGCAATGTCTTTATTGTAGACCTTAACACAGTTTTTTACCGAGAAGTATTCGTTAGTCATTGTAGATATATACAGTTTGGTTTTAGATATTGACTTTCTGCTCGTATCCTTTAAATTAGCCTTGAGATATAGTGACCTGAAAATTTTACACACTTACTGTCCTCTTACCGATATTGCCGATGTCTGTTGAAGTATTTGATGATTCTTGACCAAACTCTTCAGGAATTTTTGAATTTCATTTTTTTCCGTAGTATGGCAGTGTTTTATCAGCAGATTAAGCTCCTTGAGCTAGCCGGAAGATTAACGGCGAGCACCCCTTGACCCATCTTTCAAAATTACGTAATGTAATTTTCTCTCCTTTCAAGATTGCGGTCATTGAGTGAGTAGCCTGCCTGTATTTTATTTTATCCGTATATTTATTATATTATAGAGAAACAGGAAAGATAAAGGGGGTCTGGGTATCTATAACCCAGTTTAAACCTACGGCTGGCTTCGTTAGTGTCGGTACCAAGTCCGCTGTCACGAGTTCCTATCGTTATCTATGTTTATCTTTTGTATTATTTTGTTTTCCCTTAGTAGTTCCCTGGCAGTTTGTAGCATATAATATAATTTTCAGCTAGTGTAGATGTTTCCTGTTATCAATTGTATTCCATTTATCTTTCTTTTCGACGTTCTCAGTATTTATTGTAGACAGGGGAAGGTTTGGGCCCAATTAGACTAGTTTAACCCCGCCGCAGCAGGTTTGCGCCTGTCCTAAGTCAGGAAATTTATTAAGCCTTTGTGTGTCTTGTCTGTCTTCTAGTTAGTTTACTTTATGTCTTTAGGAGTCTCGATTGATGTCTACTTCGCTGAACTTGATTACTCTTTATTTAGGGGCCGACTCCGACCTGCCGTTGGGTGTGGGGTTTCCTCACCGTTCATTGAAGATCTTATGGTGGCTTTGAGTTGCTATTACTCCCCTTTGAGTCGTTGTCTCTTTGACACATTCCCTGTGTCCCTTCTTTTTCCCAGTTGTACACCTTTTTTAACTTACCTTTTAAAGGTCTTTCATTTCTTTTATTATACATTTTATTATACATGTACGATATCTTTATTGTAGACATTTAGAGTAAAATTTCTTCGGTATTCGTTTGCCGATATATATTAATATAAGATTTAATAGTGTCCACCCGTAAACAACTCTCCGGCCTTACAATTGTTACCAATGGTAAAGTGCCAAGTCAGAATAAAACGCTGGAGTGATTACTTTCGATCTCATTGGAAGTTTTCAATACAAATACAACACACCTTGAAACAATTTCATAGGACATTATTTTGGCTTACATGTATTGGCTTCCTAAACTTCACAAAAATCCTTTCAAATTTCGTTTTACGACGGCATCAAGTAAATGTTCAACTACACATACTTCTGTTTTATTGACAAGTGCACTTACTACCATAAAAAATGTCGTCATCAACTTTAGCAACAAATGTTATGAATAAAATGGAATTAACTACTTTTGGGGTGTTAAAAATTCGGTAGAAGTTTTGGAAAGACTTCGATCTGTTAATGAAGCATACATCTCCATCGATAGATATGATTTTTCTAACCTTTATACCACATTACCGCATACACTCATCACAGAGAAATTTTGATCAAATGGTCCTTCAAAAAATCAGGATGTACGTACAGTTGTTGCAATACATTTAAATCGTTTTTCAGTGACGATATACACTACAAATATACCAACTGGACTTGTCAGGGTATGATAAAAGCATTACATTTTCTTCTTGATAATAGTTTTCTTCGTTTCGGTGCTACAGTCTATCGGCAAAAAATAGGTATTTCTATGGGTACCAACTGTGCACCTCTCATAGCAGATTTATTTCTTTATTGCTACGAGTCACAATTCATGGCAAAAATTCATGAAGCCCCTTCTAAACAGCATTTAGTGGATAAATCTAACAATACATATAGATATTTGGACGATATTTTGGCTTTAAATAATCCTGAATTTTCTAAATTTACAGATGAAACTTATCCTGCAGAACTTACTTTAAATAAATCCAATAGTAGCAGTGATTATACTCCTTTACTTGATCTTGATATATCAATAAATCAAGGAAAGTTAAACATTCAGGTCAATGATAAAAGGGATAATTTCTCCTTGCCTATAGTCAATTTTCCCATCTCTACGGCGATGTTCCGTAAGCCCCTTCTTACGGGGTCTACATTTCACAACTTGTTCGATATGCACGAGTATGTAGTGATGTTTCTGACTTCAACGACCGAAATCTTTGTCTCACTGAAAAACTTCTCCATCAAGGTTTTAGATATCATAAATTGATAAAAACATTTTCTAAATTTTATCATAGATACATTGACTTATTAAGAAAATTTGGTTCTACATGCAGGGCTCTTATACGTCAGGGCATTTCACATCCAAACTTCTATGGCAATATCATTTACAAAGCACATAAATTCAAAAATTGTCCTTCAAAATTTATTAATCCGTTGAACAAACTTATTCATAAAGGATATAAATACAGCGTTGTTGTTAAATCTTTACTTCTGGTCTTTGTTTGCAAAAATATTGATCATCTCTTAAATGCTTTACACCCTAACTAAATTTAAACAATTTTTCATTTTGGCAATATTTGGCTTTGCACAATATGATGTTCTTCTTTCATAATTGATGATGTTGTTATACCAAATCTATTCAGAAGTATTTCAATTGAAGTTTCATATATAAGAAGGCTTGATATCATAGTCAACGGAAATTATGTCCTTAACTAGCTCTCAGTAACTGCGAGCATTTGTCCGGACAGTACCTGTGTGTATTGTCTTCATGTTTTATGTATATCATTGTAAGGGTACTCGTCTTGATAAGTTGGACTTTTTTCTAGTTTGATTTTTATTGTGAGTCTTTTTGTGTATTTATTTTTTAGCCATTCACCACACATAGGGGAGGATTTGGATCCAAAAAATTAAAAGGAGTTTAACCCCACCGCAGTTTTTGCGCCTGTCCAAAGTCAGGAATATGTTGGTCATTGGCCTGTCCTTGTCTTCTCATAAGATTTTAGTTTCTTGATATTTGGATTATTGGATGTGGTTTGTTTCTATAGATTTATTCACTTGTTTACCTTTTTGGGGCCATTTAGGGCTTGCTATATGGTGTGAGGTTCCTCACTGTGTTGAAGACCGTACGGTGACCCCTAGATGCTTTGTTTTGGGTCGTTTTTAACCTGGATATGGGATGTTGTCTCCTTGACATTTACCCCATTTCCTTTCTTTTTCATAATCAGATTTAGACATATTAAGCTTGATCTAGACAACAGTATTAAATTGTGACATTAACAGTGTTTTATTGTCTGATTTACACCTGAATTAGACATATTAAGCTTGATCTAGACAACAGTATTTCATTGTGACATTAACAGTGTTTTATTGTAGAATTAACAGTGTTTTATTGTAAACATTAACAGTGTTTTAGTGTAGACATTGACAGTGTTTAATCTCAAAATGCAATTAGAAATTTGCAGAAATTAACATTTTTGCAGATATGTACAATGTTTATTGTCTATAATGTTAGTTAACACAATAACAGTGTTGATTTCAGACAATTAAAGTGTTTAATTGCAGATATTTTACAGTCTTCATTAAGGTTGTTTTAAGCCTTTTCGGTTGACCTGTACGTTTGTTTTTTTAGCATATTTGTTGTCATTGTTGTTGTTGACATCGTATACATAATATAAAAAAATTAAATTTTGTCAAATATTCAGTTACAGAATCCACACAGAAACCTTTTTCACACCCGGGATCAACATCTTTAACAACAAAAGAAGACACTTTCTCTATTACTTCACACCCAGGACCTACTTCATCTACAACAAAAGAAAATACTTTCTCTATTGTTTCACACCCAGGACTGACTTCATCAACAACAAAAGACGCCACTTTCTCTATTGTTTTACACCCAGGACCAACTTCATCTACAACAAAAGAAGACACTTTCTCTATTGAAGGTAAATGCATACATACAGTATTTATTAATTAATTTCTAAATGTAAAATGGAAGCTGTATACTGGAGGTACATAACTTACTTTGTCAGTTGGTAATGGGTCTGGAGATGGCATGTCAGTTAACTGCTAGTAGTTTCTTGTGATTTCATGTTTATGTCCGTATATTTAGTTCTTTCAGTTCCATTTTTCACAATTGACTCAGTCCTGTTGCCAACTGAATTTTACTGTTGTTCCGATTGGTTTTTTTTTATCTATCACATTGGCTGTAGGGTGAAGGTTTGGGCCCAATAAAACTAGTTTAATCCCGCCGCAGCAGGTTTGCGCCTGTCCTAAGTCAGGAAATTTATTAAGCCTTTGTGTGTCTTTTTCTAGTTAGTTAACTTTATGTCTATAGGAGTCTAGGATGATGTTTATTTCGCTGAACTTGATTATTCTTTATTCAGGGGCCGACTCTGACCTACCGTTGGGTGTGGGATTTTCTCACCGTTCATTGAAGATCTTATGGTGGCTTTGAGTTGTTATTACTCCCCTTTGGGTCGTTGTCTCTTTGACACATCCCCCGTTTCCCTTGTTTTTTCTATTGTACATCATTTTTAGCTCACCTGGCTATAGCCAGGATGAGCTTTTGCTATCACTTTTCGTCCGTCGTCCGTCGTCTGTCCGGCGTAAACTTTTCATTCAAAGATCTTCTTCTTTGAAACTACTGGGCTAATTTAAACCAAACTTGGCCAAAATAGTCCTTAGATGGTCCCCCTCAAAAAAATTGTTTTTCAGATCCGCGCGATATCCAAGATGGCCGCCATCTGGGATCATAGTTTTAACGTTAGACCCTATGGGAAAATACTTTCAAAGATCACCTCTGAAAATACTTGGCCAATTTAAACCAAACTTGGTCACAATAGTCCTTAGATAGCCCTGCAAAAAAATTGTTGTTTTTCAGATCTGCACTATATCCAAGATGGTTTCCTGCAAAAAAGTTGTTTTTTTAGATTTGCGCGATATCCAAGATTGCCGCCAGCGGGGATCATAGTTTTAACATTGGATCCTATGGAAAATACTTTCAAAGATCTTCTCCTCTGAATCTACTTGGCCAATTTAAACAAAACTTGGTCACAATAGTCATTAGATGGTCTCCTGCAAAAGTTGTTTTTCAGATCCGGGCGATGTCAAAGATGGCCGCCAGCGGGGATCATAGTTTTACCATTGGACCTTATGGGAAAATACTTTCAAAGATCTTCTCCTCTGAAACTACTGGGCCAATTAAAACCAAACTTGGCCACAATAGTCTTTAGATGGTCCCCTGCAAAAAAGTTGTTTTTCAGATCCGCGCGATATCCAAGATGGCTGCCAGCGGGGATCATAGTTTTAACATTGGACCTTATGGGAAAATACTTTCAAAGATCTTCTCCTCTGAAACTACTAGGCCAATCAAAACCAAATTTGGCCACAATAGTCTTTAGATCGTCCCCTGCAAAAAAGTGGTTTTTCAAATCCGCGTGATATCCAAGATGGCCGCCAGCGGGGATTATAGTTTTAACATTGGACCCTATGGGAAAATACTTTCAAAGATCTTCTCCTCTGAAACTACTTGGCCAATTCAAACCAAACTTGGCCACAATAGTCCTTAGATAGTCCCCTTCAAAAATTTGTTTTTCAGATCCGCACTATATCCAAGATGGCTGCCAGCGGGGATCATAGTTTTAACATTGGACCCTATGAGAAAATAATTTCAAAGATCTTCTCCTCTGAAACTACCTGGCTAATTATAACTAAACTTGGCCACAATAGGCCTTAGATACTCCCTGTAAAAAAGTTGTTTTCAGATCCGCGCTATATCCAAAATGGCCGCCAGCGAGGGTCATAGTTTTACTATTGGACCCTATGGGAAAATACTGTCAAAGATCTTCTCCTCTGAAACTACTGGGCAATTAAAACCAAACTTGGCCACAAAACTCCTTAGATGGTCCCTTGCAAAAAAGTTGTTTTTCAGATCTGCACGATATCCAAGATGGCCGCTAGCGGGGATCATAGTTTTAACATTGGACCCTATGGCAAAACACTTTCAAAGATCTTCTCCTCTGAAACTACTAGGCCAATTAAAACCAAATTTGGCCACAATAGTCTTTAGATGGTCCCCTGCAAAAAGTTGTTTTTCAGATCCGTGTGATATCCAAGATGGCCGCCAGCGGGGATCATAGTTTTAACATTTGGACCCTATGGAAAATACTTTCAAAGATCTTCTCCTCTGAAACTACTTGGCCAATTTAAACCAAACTTGGTTACAATAGTCCTTAGATAGCCCCTGCAAAAAAGTTGTTTTTCAGATTCGCACTATATCCAAGATGGTTTCTTGCAAAAAAGTTGTTTTTTAGATCTGCGCGATATCCAAGATTGCCGGCAGCGGGAATCATAGTTTTAACATTGGATCATATGGAAAATACTTTCAAAGATCTTCTCCTCTGAAACTACTTGGCCAATTTAAACAAAACTTGGTCACAATAGTCATTAGATGGTCTCTTGCAAAAGTTCTTCTTCAGATCCGGGCGATATCCAAGATGGTCGCCAGCGGGGATCATAGTTTTACCATTGGACCTTGTGGGAAAATACTTTCAAAGATCTTCTCCTCTGAAACTACTAGGCCAATTAAAACCAAATTTGGCCACAATAGTCTTCAGATGGTCCCCTGCAAAAAAGTTGTTTTTCAGATCCGCGTGATATCCAAGATGGCCGCCAGAGGGGATCATAGTTTTAACATTGGACCCTATCGGAAAATAATTTCAAAGATCTTCTCCTCTGAAACTTCTTGGCCAATTTAAACCAAACTTGGCCACAATAGTCCTTGGATAGTCCCCTTCAAAAAAGTTGTTTTTCAGATCCGCACTATATCCAAGATGGCTGCCAGAGGGGATCATAGTTTTAACATTGGACCCTATCGGAAAATAATTTCAAAGATCTTCTCCTCTGAAACTTCTTGGCCAATTTGAACCAAACTTGGTCACAATAGTCCTTAGATGGTCCCCTGCAAAAGTTGTTATTCAGATCCGGGCGATATTCAAGATGCCCGCCAGCGGGGATTATAGTTTTTACATTGGACCTTAAGGGAAAAACTTTCAAAGATCGTCTCCTCTGAAACTACTAGGCCAATTAAAACCAAATTTGGCCACAATAGTCTTTAGATGGTCCCTTGCAAAAAAGTTGTTTTCAAATCCGCGTGATATCCAAGATGGCCGCCAGCGGGGATCATAGTTGTAACATTGGACCGTATGGCAAAATACTTTCACAGATATTCTCCTCTGAAACTACTTGGCCAATTGAAAATCTAAACCAAACTTGGCCACAATAGTCCTTATATAGTCCCCTCCAAAAAAATTGTTTTTCAGATCTCCACTATATCCAAGATGGCTACCAGCGGGCATCATAGTTTTAACATTTGACCCTATGAGAAAATAATTTCAAAGATCTTCTCCTCTGAAACTACTTGGCCAATTTAAACCAAACTTGGTCACAATAGTCCTTAGATGGTCCCCTGCAAAATTTGTTTTTCAGATCCGGGCGATATCCAAGATGGTCGCCAGCGGAGATCATAGTTCTACCATTGGACCTTATGGGAAAATACTTTCAAAGATCTTCTCCTCTGAAACTACTAGGCCAATTAAAACCAAATTTGGCCACAATAGTTTTTAAATGGTCCCCTGCAAAAAAGTTGTTTTTCAGATCCGCGAGATATCCAAGATAGCCGCCAGTGGGGATGATAATTGTGTAACATTGGACCGTATGGCAAAATTCTTTCAAAGATCTTCTCCTCTGAAACAACTGGTTAATTTTAACCCAGCTTGGCCACAAAAGTCCTTAGATACTCCCCTGCAAAAGACTTATTTTTCAGATCCGCGCTATATCTAAGATGGCCGCCAGCGGGATCATAGTTTTACCATTGGAGCATATAGGAAAATACTTTCAAAGATCTTCTCCTCTGAAAGTACTAGGCCAATTAAAACCAAATTTGGATACAATAGTCTTTAGATGGTCCCCTGCAAAAAGTTGTTTTTCAGATCCGCGTGATATCCAAGATGGCCGCCAGCGACATCATAGTTTTAACATTGGACCCTATGGGAAAATACTTTCAAAGATGTTCTCCTCTGAAACTACTTGTCAAATTTAAATCAGCCTTGGCCGCAATAGTCCTTAGATAGTTCCCTTCAAAAAGTTGTTTTTCAGATCCGCACTATATCCAAGATGGTTCCCTGCAAAAAAGTTGTTTTTCAGATCTGCGCGATATCCAAGATTGCCGCCAGCGGGGATCATAGTTTTAACATTGGAGCCTATGGAAAATACTTTCAAAGATCTTCTCCTCTGAAACTACTTGGCCAATATAAACCAAACTTGGTCACAATAGTCCTTAGATGGTCCCCTCCAAAAGTTGTTATTCAGATCCGGGCGATATCCAAGATGGCCGCCAGGGGGATTATAGTTTTTACATTGGACCTTAAGGGAAAAACTTTCAAAGATCTTCTCCTCTGAAACTACTAGGCCACTTAAAACCACATTTGGATTCAATAGTCTTTAGATGGTCCTTTGCAAAAAAGTTGTTTTCAAATCCGCGTGATATCCAAGATGGCCGCCAGCGGGGATCATAGTTTTGACATTTGGACCTTATGGGAAAATACTTTCAAAGATCTTCTCCTCTGAAACTACTAGGCCAGTTAAAACCAAATTTGGCCACAATAGTTTTTAAATGGTCCCCTGCAAAAAAGTTGTTTTTCAGATCCGCGAGAAATCCAAGATAGCCGCCAGTGGGGATGATAATTGTAACATTGAACCGTATGACAAAATTCTTTCAAAGATCTTCTCCTCTAAAACAACTTGGCTAATTTTAACCCAGCTTGGCCACAAAAGTCCTTAGATACTCCCCTGCAAAAAACTTGTTTTTCAGATCCGCGCTATATCTAAGATGGCCGACAGCGGGATCATTGTTTTACCATAAGACTCTATAGGAAAATACTTTCAAAGATCTTCTCCTCTGAAACTACTGGCCAATTAAAACCAAACTTGGTCACAATAGTCCTTAGATAGCCCCTGCAAAAAAAGTTGTTTTTCAGATCCGCACTTTATCCAAGATGGTTTCTTGCAAAAAAGTTGTTTTTTAGATCTGCGCGATATCCAAAATTGCCGCCAGTGGGGATCATAGTTTTAACATTGGATCCTATGGAAAATACTTTCAAAGATCTTCTCCTCTGAAACTACTTGGCCAATTTAAACAAAATTTGGTCACAATAGTCATTAGATGGTCTCTTGCAAAAGTTCTTTTTTCAGATCCGGGCGATATCCAAGATGGCCGCCAGCGGGGATCATAGTTTTACCATTGGACCTTATCGGAAAATAATTTCAAAGATCTTCTCCTCTGAAACTACTAGGCCAATTAAAACCAAATTAGGCCACAATAGTCTTCAGATTGTCCCCTGCAAAAAAGTTGTTTTACAGATCCGCGTGACATCCAAGATGGCCGCCAAGGGATCATAGTTTTAACTTTGGACCCTATGGGAAAATATTTTCAAAGATTTTCTCCTCTGAAACTACTTGGCCAATTTAAACCAAACTTGGCCACAATAGTCCTTAGATAGTCCCCTCCAAAAAAGTTGTTTTTCAGATCCCCACTATATCCAAGATGGCTGCCAGCGGGCATCATAGTTTTAACATTTGACCCTATGGGAAAATAATTTCAAAGATCTTCTCCTCTGAAACTACTTGGCCAATTTAAACGAAACTTGGTCACAATAGTCTTTAGATGGTCCCCTGCAAAATTTGTTTTTCAGATCCGGGCGATATCCAAGATGGCCGCCAGCGGAGATCATAGTTTTACCATTGGACCTTATGAGAAAATACTTGCAAAGATCTTCTCCTCTAAAACTACTAGGCCAATCAAAACCAAATTTGGCCACAATAGTCTTTAGATGGTCCCCTGCAAAAAAGTTGTTTTTCAGATCCGCGTGATATCCGAGATGGCCGCCAGCTGGGATTATAGTTTTAACATTGGACCCTATGGGAAAATACTTTCAAAGATCTTCTTCCCTGAAACTACTTGGCCAATTCAAACCAAACTTGGCCACAATAGTCCTTAGATAGTCCCCTTCAAAAATTTGTTTTTCAGATCTGCACTAATCCAAGATGGCTGCCAGCGGGGATCATAGTTTTAACATTGGACCCTATGAGAAAATAATTTCAAAGATCCTCTCCTTTGAAACTACCTGGCTAATTATAACTAAACTTGGCCACAATAGGCCTTAGATACTCCCTGTAAAAAAGTTGTTTTCAGATCCGCGCTATATCCAAAATGGCCGCCAGCGAGGGTCATAGTTTTACTATTGGACCCTATGGGAAAATACTGTCAAAGATCTTCTCCTCCGAAGCTACTGGGCAATTAAAACCAAACTTGGCCACAAAACTCCTTAGATGGTCCCTTGCAAAAAAGTTGTTTTTCAGATCTGCACGATATCCAAGATGGCCGCTAGCGGGGATCATAGTTTTAACATTGGACCCTATGGGAAAACACTTTCAAAGATCTTCTCCTCTGAAACTACTTGGCCAATTAAAACCAAATTTGGCGACAATAGTCTTTAGATGGTCCCCTGCAAAAAGTTGTTTTTCAGATCCACGTGATATCCAAGATGGCCGCCAGCGGGGATCATAGTTTTAACATTTGGACCCTATGGAAAATACTTTCAAAGATCTTCTCCTCTGAAACTACTTGGCCAATTTAAACCAAACTTGGTCACAATAGTCCTTAGATAGCCCCTGAAAAAAAGTTGTTTTTCAGATTCGCACTATATCCAAAATGGTTTCTTGCAAAACAGTTGTTTTTTAGATCTGCGCGATAGCCAAGATTGCCGCCAGCGGGAATCATAGTTTTAACATTGGATCATATGGAAAATACTTTCAAAGATCTTCTCCTCTGAAACTACTTGGCCAATTTAAACAAAACTTGGTCACAATAGTCATTAGATGGCCTCTTGCAAAAGTTCTTTTTCAGATCCGGGCGATATCCAAGATGGTCGCCAGCGGGGATCATAGTTTTACCATTGAACCTGATGGGAAAATACTTTCAAAGACCTTCTCCTCTGAAACTACTAGGCCAATTAAAACCAAATTTAGCCACAGCAGTCTTTAAATGGTCCCCTGCAAAAAAATTATTTTTCAGATCCTCGTGATATCCAAGATGGCTGCCAGCGGGGATCATAGTTTTAACATTGGGCCCATGGAAAAATACTATCAAAGATCTTCTCCTCTGATACTACTTGACCAATTAAAGCCAAACTTTGCCAAAATAGTCCTCAGATGGTCCCCTGCAAAAAAAGTTCTTTTTCAGATCTGCGCGATATCCAAGATGGCCGCCAGCGGGGACCATAGTTTTAACATTGAACCCTATGGGGAAATAGTTTTAAAGATCTCCTCTGAAACTACTTGGCCAATTTAAACCAAACTTGGCAATAATAGTCCTTAGATGGTCCCCTCGAAAAAAGATGTTTTTCAAATCCCTGCGATATCCAAGATGGCCGCCAGCGGGGATCACAGTTTTCTCATTGGCCCCTATGGGAAAACACTTTCAAAGATCTTCTCCTCTGAAACTACTAGGCCAATTAAAACCAAATTTGGATACAATTGTCTTTAGATGGTCCCCTGCAAAAAAGTTGTTTTTCAGATCCGCGTGACATCCAAGATGGCCGCCAGTGGGATCATAGTTTTAACATTGGACTCTATGGGAAAATACTTTCATAGATTTTCTCCTCTGAAACTATTTGGCCAATTAAAATCAAATTTGGCCACAATAGTCTTTAGATGGTCCCCTGCAAAGAAGTTGTTTTTCAGATCCGCGTGATATTCAAGATGCCCGCCAGCGGGGATCATAGTTTTAACATTGGACCCTATGGGAAAATACTTTCAAAGAGCTGTTCCTCTGAAACTACTTGGCAAATTTAAATCAAACTTGGCCGCAATAGTCCTTAGATAGTCCCCTTCAAAAAAGTTGTTTTCCAGATCCGCACTATATCCAAGATGGTTCCCTGCAAAAAAGTTGTTTTTCAGATCTGCGCGATATCCAAGATTGCCGCCAGCGGGGATCATAGTTTTAACATTGGAGCCTATGGAAAATACTTTCAAAGATCTTCTCCTCTGAAACTACTTGACCAATTTAAACCAAACTTGGTCACAATAGTCCTTAGATGGTCCCCTGCAAAAGTTGTTATTCAGATCCGGGCGTTATCCAAGATGGCCGCCAGCGGGGATCATAGTTTTACCATTGGACCTTAAGGGAAAAACTTTCAAAGATCTTCTCCTCTGAAACTACTAGGCCAATTAAAACTAAATTTTGCCACAATAGTCTTTAGATGGTCCCTTGCAAAAAAGTTGTTTTCAGATCCGCGTGATATCCAAGATGGCCGCCAGCGGGGATCATAGTTGTAACATTGGACCGTCTGTCAAAATACTTTCAAAGATCTTCTCCTCTGAAACTACTTGGCCAATTTAAACCAAACTTGGCCACAATAGTCCTTAGATAGTCCCCTCCAAAAAAGGTGTTTTTCAGATCCCAACTATATCCAAAATTGCCGCCAACGGGGATCATAGTTTTAACATTTGACCCTATGGGAAAATAATTTCAAAGATCTTCTCCTCTGAAACTACTTGGCCAATTTAAACCAAACTTGGTCACTATAGTCCTTAGATGGTCCCCTGCAAAATTTGTTTTTCAGATCCGGGCAATATCCAAGATGGCCGCCAGCGGAGATCATAGTTCTACCATTGGACCTTATGGGAAAATACTTTCAAAGATGTTCTCCTCTGAAACTACTAGGCCAATTAAAACCAAATTTGGCCACAATAGTCTTTAAATGGTCCCCTGCAAAAAACTTGTTTTTCAGATCCGCGAGATATCCAAGATAGCCGCCAGCGGGGATCATAGTTGTAACATTGGACCGTATGGCAAAATACTTTCAAAAATATTCTCCTCTGAAACTACTTGGCCAATTTAAACCAAGCTTGGCCACAAAAGTCCTTAGATACTCCCCTGCAAAAGACTTGTTTTTCAGATCCGCGCTATATCTAAGATGGCCGCCAGCGGGGATCATAGTTTTACCATTGGACCCTATAGGAAAATACTTTCAAAGATCTTCTCCTCTGAAACTACTGGCCAATTAAAACCAAACTTGGTCACAATAGTCCTTAGATGGTCCCCTGCAAAAAAATTGTTTTTCAGATCTGCGCGATATCCAAGATGGCCGCCAGCGGGGATCATAGTTGTAACATTGGACCCTATGGGGAAATACTTTCAAAGATCTCTGAAACTACTTGGCCACAATAGTCCTTAGATGGTCCCCTGCAAAAAAGATGTTTTTCAGATCCGCTCGATATCCAAGATGGCCGCTAGCGGGGATCATAGTTTTAACATTGGACCCTATGGGAAAATACTTTCAAAGATCTTTTCTTCTGAAACTGCTGTGCCAATTAAAACAAAACGTGGCAACAATAGTCCTTAGATGGTCCCCTTCAGAAAAGTTGTTTTTCAGATCCGCACTATATCGAAGATGGTTCCTTGCAAAAAAGTTGTTTTTCAGATCTGCGCGATATCCAAGATTGTCGCCAGCGGGGATCATAGTTTTAACATTGGAGCCTATGGAAAATACTTTCAAAGATCTTCTCCTCTGAAACTACTTGGCCAATTTAAACCAAACTTGGTCACAATAGTCCTTAGATGGTTCCCTGCAAAGGTTGTTTTTCAGATCCGGGCGATATCCAAGATGGCCGTCAGCGGGGATTATAGTTTTACCATTGGACCTTATGGCAAAATACTTTCAAAGATCTTCTCCTCTGAAACTACTTGGCCAATTTAAACCAAACTTGGCCACAATAGTCCTTAGATAGTCCTCTCCAAAAAAGGTGTTTTTCAGGTCCCAACTATATCCAAGATGGCTTCCAGCGGGGATCATAGTTTTAACATTTGACCCTATGGGAAAATAATTTCAAAGATCTTCTCCTCTGAAACTACTTGGCCAATTTAAACCAAACTTGGTCACAATAGTCCTTAGATGGTCCCCTGCAAAATTTGTTTTTCAGATCCGGGCGATATCCAAGATGGCCGCCAGCGGAGATCATAGTTCTACCATTGGACCTTATGGGAAAATACTTTCAAAGATGTTCTCCTTTGAAACTACTATGCCAATTAAACCCATATTTGGCCACAATAGTCTTTAGGTTGCCGCCCTGCAAAAGAGTTGTTTTTCAAGTCTTTGCTTTATGGAAGATGGCTGCCAGCGGGGAACATATTTAACATTTGACCCATTGGGAAAACATTAAAAGATCTTCTTCTGAAACTACTTGGCCAATAATGAAAACATACTTGGTCACAACGGGCCATAGTTGTTCCCGTTTGAAAAATTTGCCCGGCTTGTCTGCATCGCATTGAAGATGGCCCCTTTGGGGAATATAGTTTAACCTTGAGACCTATCGGAAGCCTATCGTAAAGCATTGAAAGATGTTCTCCTCTGAAAATATTTAGTCAATTGGAACCAAAATTAGACTCAATGGTCCCCTTCAGGAAAGGTGACAGTAGAACTGCAACCAAAACCAAAATAGCTGCCAGTCTGAAATAAAGTTAAACTTATGATAAAATAACATCAATGTCTATTAACAAATTTGAAAATAATGCGCTTAAAGCATTGGGATTATTTTAACTGCATATGCCAGCCGTGGCCCAGGTGAGCGATACAGGCTCTTTAGAGCCTCTTGTTCATATTTACTCTCGCACAATGTATTTGTGATACTGTTATATGCACTTATACATGTAGCATAACAAACATGGATTGATACAAAAACATGAAGTACAAGATGTTAATATTGCTAGAAACAAATACCACTTACCATAAATATTGAAGTCTGCAACAGCATTCCAGGATTCCAGGGAAAAATATAAATGTGTATACATTAACAATACTATTATCTATTGATAACTATAGGCTTTATGAACAACATTTCTGTTCAATTCGGTGTTGTTGTACCATATAAATTGGAGGATTTTTATGGGCCATTATCCTTTAAAGCTTGGTCAGGAATTCTCAAACAAAACTTCATGTATATAAAGGAGGTTTGTTCAAGATTCCTGTAAAATTTAGTTATTGGAATGCTAAACTTTGTTATTTTAGTTCAACAGCAATGGGATTTCAATATCAATTTGTCGATCATAATACCATACTAAACCGTGTGTTTGATGGTATTATTTTGCAGGGCTAATATACAGCGTCATTGCAGCAGTTTTCGGCTCTATTATTTCATCTACCATTTTGTACCTAGTGATAATGCGGACAAATATGGCTGCTCAAATGGTTACAAATGTATGTATTAATTAAGAAACGTTTTTATATATAATCATTTTGCCTCTTTGGTCTTTATAGAGGAATTATAATGAGAATTTTGAATATTTCACTGAAGAATTGAACTTAACTTCATACTGTACGGCTGTTATATTTCGCATTTCGCCGGGTAATAATTTTTGCGACATTCGCGTTAATTGCGAGCATCTCGATAATTTATATCCGTCTATAGCCGTTCGATGGTCCACTTCAAATATATTTTAATGCTATTACCTCATCCGCGATTGCCGCCTGTGGTAACTGTAATTTAACATAGGACCCTACAAACATAAAAATAATAAGTTTGAATTGAAACTAGCAGATATTACTCGGATTGCGTTTGGTTTTATGAATTTTTAACATTTTTTTTATATGGATTTCCTTTGTTTGGGTTCTAGTGCTGCTGATGAGGAATTAATTTCCGAAATGGCCATACAGCTCACTGAAATTATTGCAGTTCGAGTTAACATATGTGTCATGGTCTCATGTTCATTTACTCCATATCCTTTCGTAAAATATGTTTTAATCTTGTTTGGCCATTTGATCTTATCACGATCTTGACAGGCTTAACCCAATTCTGCTAAGATTTACTTTATTTAAAGCTGGTTTTCAACATAATTGATTTCAAGGACGATCAAGACATGTCCAGGCAGTTAAAAATTGAATAAGATCCACTTGTTAATGCGTTCAGTAACGATCAAGACCAATTAAGCTTGTTAATATCAAACAAGATCCGTATTTGATCTTTTTTTGATTTGAAAAAAAACTTAACACCTCTTGTCCGCCCTTGAACGCTGTTATCTTGATCGATCTTGATAACGTGAACAGGTCTTAATCGTCCTTGAAAGCAATTATCTTCAAAAACGACTGAATATCTAACACAGTCTTAAACATAGTCCATTTAATTTTGAGAAAATCCCTTCCCTGTCTCAAACATGAAATTTTCCGACATTTGACTAAAATTTTAAATTGTGGAATAATGCAAAACTGCAATGACAGTCTATGTATGGAAAATTCGGACGTAAAATGATGCTACGGATAGCATGAAGAGTCTCTGCGAAAAATACATTTAATTCGTCAAAAATGTGTCGATAGTCCACTTTTCAAGAATTGCAAAAGGTTTAGCTCCTGCAAATTGTTAAAAAAGGATTTGACTCATACTTTTCAATTTTCGCATTTATTTTTGTAATTTTTAAAAGTAATTCTGACCACCTGTTTTAAGTGCCCATATCTCACTAATTTATAACGCCAAGTTTTCTTACATTCGACTTGATGAGTGCTCTGTGTTTGTCTTTATGTTGTAATCGTCCACTAGCTTAAGACACTAGTGCTTTTGTCGGGCAAAGCATGACAGTGAATGTAAGAGCACTTTGCCAGTCTAATTAATGTTTGATGACAATCCTGCACCCACGACCAATGAAGACATGGATGTAGCGTTTCTCGACAATTAGCAAAGAATTCCGCTCAAACCGGTGCTAGGGGCCGTCTTGAACTTACTATGAGGTATGAGTAAAGCTCATTGATGTTGGCCTAATGATGACTTCAAGATGAAGAACAACAATAAAAGAGTTGTTCCTTTGCTTGTTTTTTACCACGTATTTGTATAGACTTTGTCTCATGTGTATTTTCTCCATATCCTTTCATTCACCATTGAGACTAAAAGTACCATTTCTAAAAACTAAATGAAATATGTTCTTAACAAAATTGTGTTAAGCTTGTCAAGATCCTGATAAGATCAAAATAGCCAAAAAAGATCATAACATATCTGATTGCGTCGATCCAATTTTTTTTTATTTTTATGTTTATTATCACTACTACAATGGCTACCATTCGGGAACCAAGTTAAACAAAGGACCCTATGGCCAATGTATTCAGAGGTCTTCTCCACAGAAACCACCGAACAAACTAGAACCAGATTTACTAACAATGGTCCTTGGGTGGTCCCTCTTCAAATTATACAACTAATTATGTTCGTTCTTTATAAAAGATGACTACCAGTCAAGAACATAGTTTACAAACGACCCTATAAGAGTAATGCTTCAGAAGTCTTCTCAGACACCATAGCACAAATAATCCCATGTAATCAAAGTGTGCTGACAATATTCATTTCTCAACTAAGGCTGAACGCAGTGTCATCATAACATAAGACTAATTGCTTCTAGGATTACCAAAAGTTCATGATCTTTGTGATCATTTTGTTCATTCAGACCAAACCAAACGTTCGTTTTTCAGACCTCATTCTAAATTGAAATCTGCATTCTTAGGGAGCCATAGTAACAGTAAACATATTTATCAAGTATTTTATATTTTTTTACTATAATAACATGACATTTGTATTGACTTGAAGATATTTTTTACAAAATATTTTATTTCTTTTTGTCAAAAGGGAGTGATAGCAGAAAACCATGTGGAAACACTCATACAGGACCTATTTTCTGTTGAATTTGACAGTACATATCAATACCAGGAATGTACAAACATACCACCGACTTCCCATAGGAACATGGTATTTGATCTTGAGTCATAAGGTAGGCAGTACGGAATCAATTACAAGGGATGAGATAGTTACGGAAATGTTCATTTTGTAATATTCATTGGAACATCTTCTTGACATTTTTATTTCCTTGCTTGAATGTATATTCACATGATTTATATGAATAGATCACTAGTGACATAGCAATGTTCATAGACACAACCACCGCTGAAAAGGACATTACTCGATTATGAAAAAAAAACCATTGAATACAGAAATTATTAACTAGTGAAATATCATTGTGCAAAGGAATTGTTATGAATGGATGGATCTTGTTTACAGAAGTCGATTACAAATCGTGTGGCGATTTAGTGTCATATTGTTTACAGTTTCATTTTTAACCCAAAGAAAAAAATGGCCAACTTTAGTTTTGTTACCTCGTAGTGGATACCTTATTTAGGAGACCGTAATTTCGCCAGTGTATAGCCAGTAAACAAACAAAAAAATGTAATTTTGGTACTGAGTTATATTTTGTTATTTTATTGTTAAACCTTGTTTCATGAGATACGTCCGAGTGCTTATCTTTTGTTTGTATGATATTGGTTTATATGGAATTTGTGCCATGTCTCAATGTTTATGTTTGTAATATTTGGTATGGTTTAATGAAAAAAATGATAAGTCTTAATGTTGACATGTTTTCTGTAGGATTTTTATTTGTTTGGAATATTTGTAATGTTTACATTTGTGTTGTATTATCTTGTTTTGTCTGGAATGTTAGATAACATGTACATCAGTATCTGTACATCCGTACAGGCTTTATCTGGTATTTCTGGAATGTATAAATGTTTGTTACATTTGTGTTGTATGGTCTTGTTTTGTTGAAAATATCTTGATGTGTCTGGATTTTAAGATTTTTGTTGTAGAGTCTTGTTTTGTTTGAAATGTCTGTTGTGTCTGAATGTTTACATTTGTGTTTTAGGATCTTGTGTTTATGTTGTAGGATTTTGTTATGTCCAGAACATTTATTACATCTATGTTTTTTATATGTAGATTTGAGTTTTATCTGGAATTTCTCGAATGTCTTAATGTTTATATTTGTTTTTTTGGATCTTGTTTGGTTTGAAATGTTTGATGTGTCTGAATGATAACATTTTAATTGTAGGATATAGTTTATCTGAAATTTCCGGATTTATGGATGTTAACATGTTTACATGTTTGTTACATGTGCCTTGTTTTTGTCTGAAATGACTTATATGTCTTTTTGATCACTCTTTTGATGATTTACCATTCTTTGTCTGTTATGTTTCTATTTTTTACATTTTGGCTGTTAAATTTTGTTTTGTCAATAATGACTGATTTTTCCTGATATAATTGTTGAAAGATCTTGTTTCGACAGGAATTTCCGTGATGTTCAATGTTTACTTTTTTGTTGTAGTACTTCATTTTGTCTGAAATGTTTCATTTGTCTTTAAGCTTGCTTGTTTGATGTTAAACCGTCTTTTTTCTGGAATGTTTGATATGTCATTATGCTTACTTGATGGATGTTGGACTACCTTTGCCTGATGTATGATATGTCTTTATGTTAACTTGTCTTATGTTGGACCATCCTTTGCCTGGATTGTGTGATATGTCTATATGCTAACTTGTTTTATGTTGGAGTATACTTTGCCTGGAATATGTGATATGTCTTTATGCTTACTTGTCTTATGTTGGACCGTCCTTTGTCTGGATTGTGTGATATGTCTATATGCTAACTTGTTTTATGTTGGAGTATCCTTTGCCTGGAATATGTGATATGTCTTTATGCTAACTTGTTTGATGTTGGAGTATCATTTGCCTGGAATGTGTGATATGTCTTTATGCTAACTTGTTTGATGTTGGAGTATACTTTGCCTGGAATGTTTGATATGTCTTTATGCTAACTTGTTTGATATTGGAGTATCCTTTGCCTGGAATGTGTGATATGTCTTTATGCTTGCTTGTTTAATATAGGATAATCCTTTGACTGGAATGTGCGATATTTCTTTATGCTTACTTTTTTTATATTGGACTATCCTTTGTCTGGAATGGGTGATATGTTTTGGGGCTTGCTTGATGTTGGACCTTCCTTTGTTTGGAATTTCTAATATTTTTTTTTACATTTATGCTGTGAAATCGTGTTTAGTCAAGAAATGATGATTTGTCTTGATGTTGTTTGCTGTATGATCTTGTTTTGTGTGGAATTTCCAGAACGATCAATGTTTCTTTTTGTTGTTTATATGTTCACATATATGTTGTAAGCCCTTGCTTTTTCCGATATATCTGATTTATCATGATGATTACAAGTTTTAGGCTCTTGTTTTGTCTGAAATGGTCTGATAATTATAAAAAAAAATTAATAAAAAAATTATAAAAAAAAATTAAAAAAAAACTTGAATCTCAAATGTGTATTGATGTGTACATTTTAATTTTTTTATTTAGAAAATTGAAAAAAATCGTCATTTTACCAAAGGTTTCTTATCATTTGTCGGCTTAGAACTGAGCAATGTCTTTCGTATACTTCGAATTAACACACACAGTTTTTTAAATATCATATTTTTCAACTGCAATTTGAATATTGGTAAACGTCATTATTAGGTTGTATCAGAACGGAAGTTAAAAAGTTCTATGATGATTAGAGCTTTTTTCTTAAAGCATGTAGTCCAAAAGTTGGGTTAGTTTGCTTGCTTTGCTTGTTTAGGTGTTAACATTAAGATTGACTATTTGC
>MJUU01027472.1:3084-14039 GCA_002080025.1 Modiolus philippinarum
TGGTAGGTCAATGATATTTGGTATATAGGTTGGTCTTGAGTAGTACATGACAGTCTGCTATATGGTTTTTGTCTGTGACCTCAATTTCACGGTCCAATAAACTTGTTTAGTTTTTGTGCTTAGTTTAGTTTCTCAGTAACTTTAAGTGGTAGGAGGTTGGTCTTAGATAGTACATGACAGTCTGTCATATGGCTTTTGTCCTTGACCTCAATTTAACGGTCTAGTGAGCATGTTAAGGTTTAGTGATTAGGTCATTTTCTCAGTAACTATAAGTGGTAGGTCAATGATATTTAGTATATAGGTTGGTCTTAGGTAGTACATGACAGTCTGCTATGTGGTTTTTGTCTGTGACCTCAATTTCACGGTCCAGTGATCATGTTAAGTTTCCCAGTATCTTTTAATGTAAGGTCAATACTATTTAGTATTTGGGTTTGTCTTAAATGGAACATGACAGCCTGCTGTTTGGCTTTAGCCCTTGACCTCATTTTCATGGTCTAATGAACATGTTTGGTTTTTCACTATCAGTGGTCACTGATATTGTTTTTGGGTGATTCATGACAGTCTGCTCTATTGCCTTTGTCACTAAATACAATTTCACAGTCTTGCAAATATGTTTAGCTTTCTGATTTAGTCAAGTTGAGAATTCATATCAATTTTGCGACCATGAAGGGACTGGCGAGACATCAATTTGGGTCCACACATGTCAAAATGGCTGCCAAAAAAGGCTGGAAAGTTCAACATTTTCCGATTTCAATGAAATTTGGTTTCCAAATAGATGTTGATGTTGCGACTTCAAAACCGGTGTTGAAAATTCTTTGTTGACCACCATTTTCCAAATGACCGCCAAAAAGGCGGGTAAATTCAACACTGTCCGATTTCAATGAAATTTGGTTTCCAAAAAGGTATTGATGTAGCAACTTCAAAACTGATGTTAAAAATTCTTCGTTGACCGCCATTTTCAAAATGGCCGCCAATAAAGGCAGGAAAATAGGGTCTGTAAGTCTCGTCATGTGACCCACGAGAATCAACGATAAACAGGCAATTCGAAAACGTTACCCGCCTAAACATGACGTCAGAGGATTGTAACGTTCAAATTTTTGTTTGAAACGTCATATATCTTTGTTTAAAATGTAACTTCCGGGTACAATTTTTTATCCCGGAAGTTCCACAGTTGTACGAGACTTACAGGTCGTATTCAACATAGTCTGATTTCAATGAAATTTGGTTTCCAAGTGGATATTGATGTCGCTACTGGAAAACCGGTGTTGAAAATTGTTTGTTGACTGCCATTTTCATAATGGCCGCCAAAAAGGCGGGAAAATTCAACGTTGTCCGATTTCAATGAAATTTGGTTTCCAAAAAGGTATTGATGTAGCAACTTCAAAACTGGTGTTAAAAATTGTTTGTAGACCGCCATTTTCAAAATGGCCGCCAAAAAAGGCGAGAAAATTCAACATTGTCTGATCTCAATGAAAGTCGGTTTCAAAGTGGATATTGATGTCGTTAATGCAAAACCGGTGTTGAAAATTGTTTGTTGACTGCCATTTTCAAATGGCCGCCAAAAAGGCGGGAAAATTCAACATAGTCTGATTTCAATAGAATTTGGTTTCCAATTAGATTTTGATGTCATAACTTAAAGATATGGTGTTAGAAAATGTTGTTGACTGCCAATTACCAAATGATGTCTCGACTTCAAAACTGCATGATGTCAAAAGTGGTCCTTATCAAGACAATTTTTTTTCAAAAAAGTCCATCAAAGAAGTACAGTAAAACATGATCAGACTTAAAATAGAGTCCAAGTTAATGGTGGTGTTTGCTCTACCAAAGTTTGAGAGACTGAAGTTCAACTGTATAATTTACAATGTTAGCTTTATTGTAGCAACTGAAAGCCAGGTGAGCGATATAGGCTCCAGGGAGCCTCGGGTTTCTACACATGGTACAAGTACAGATGAAAAGGTTTGTATGTTATATCTGCCCAAGTGTGATGTGATTGAGATATACAATTATGAACTTCAGACAGTAGAATCCATTTTCAGACCTGTTAGGATAATACACCCAGTTTACCAAATTAGTCATGTGATTTCGTTGGATGCAATTTTTACATGTCTGGTTGCTACTTCCTGTTGCTAACTATATCAACATCTGACACTTGGCAAAGTTTTCTTTTCAATGGAAATTGATATATTTTGATACGAACTTTGACTATGCCATTTTAAGACTTCTGCAGGTCATTAGGTGCTGAGAGTTTATAGTGGGGCAGTGGCAAACAGATGAGAGTTTTGGTATTTGTAGTGAGCAGTGGCTCAAAGAGGCCTTATTTTCTCTCGTTATCTTATTTGGCTGTTCTTATTCTTCTTGCCACTTGTCGTTACTTTTATTCACAAACTGCATAATAAAACTATGTAGTTTGGTTTAATGGTCTTTGATAAGTCCATACTGAACATGGGGTGCTATATAATCTCAAAATGTATAATGGGTCTATTTCAAGACAACCAAAACTGTTTGAAACAGATACATTACCATTTGATCTGTTAAACAAGTTATTAGACATTACAATTTTCTTTAAACCTCTTGATACACCTTAACAATATGTTCACTATTACTGTCCTTCAAGCATAAGCTTAGACCAATTTATTGGTCATTTGGCTACCAATTCTACAGATTGACAACTAAATTGTTACTAAAAAACTAGAAATGGTTTACCAAATTGAGAAGTTAATACTCACCTCAGGAAAAAATCTTTTGTCTGTTTGGTTAATGAGCATGTTGATCTATTTTCATGTTTAATAATAGCCTTCCTAGATGAGATAAATTTGTTTTTAATTTTGCAAAGACTTTGCATTGTTTTTATGTAAATAGTTTATGAATAAAAATAAAAGTAAATGATATTTACTTTATCAAATTTTGATATGCCCACAAATATTTAATCATGCATTTCATTTTGAGGGAGAAAATGTGAAACCCCAGTTTTATTGATGGGAGATAATTTTTCATGTTCTATTACCTCTCTTGGAAAATTTATTATCTCCCATAATCAATTCACTGATTTCGTGTTTTATACCAAAATAATACTAAAAGTGATTTACATTATCTCCAAAAGTACGTGAATTACCAATAAATAAAAGTGTTCAACTGATTATACATGTGAGAACAAAAATTTTCACAGTTTAAAAATTTGTTTGAAAAATTCACCTCTGTAATAGTAACAAAAAATCCAGTTTATAAATGATCGAACTGTAACAAAATTCATCACTTAGCACAACAGTTGCTGAGGTAAGTATCAATTGATTAATTTTTTAACCAATTCTACAGTTTCTCAACAGCAATTTTGTTGTCAATCTGTAGAATTTGTAGCCAATAAAATTGGTCTTTGGTTACTCTTGAAGGACTATAAGTTCAACAAATTTTTTATCCGCTCAATATTATTAGTTCCATCCATAGGAGTATTCATTAGAACAAATGTAGCATTTGAACAAGATGTATATCAAAAGCATAGTCAATCAATATTTCAAACAAGTGCAACAATAGAAATTGAAGCAAATAAGTGTACATCCTAATACATGTCTTGCCTATCAGCGCTTCTTTGAGAAACTAGTGTATAAAATGAACGTTCATTCACTTGTAAAATTAAAACAATGTCAAACATCATATCTATAATCAAACTATAAAGGACGCTAACATATTATTTTCTAGTTATTTGAACAACTTTAAAGCAAGTGTTGCGGTCCCTTGACCATCAAATTTAGGCCAAGTTAAAAATATGATCAGCAAACAGTCAGGTTCATACTCGATACAACAAATATGCAGTGTTTCATTGACCTACCATTTAGCGTTGCTCTGAAACTGACTTTATCACGATCTCTAAACCTAAACAAGAAATGGAGGTCAAGGTCAACGGTCACGAGATCGACAGTCGTTACTGAACAATGAAAGGATATGGAGTAAAAGCACACGATAGAAATCTACACAAAACGTGTAGAAACCAAACAACGGAAAATGCTTTAATTTTTGTTCTTTCTTTTGAAGTCACAATGAGGCCTTCAACAATTAGCTGACCCATACCTAATAGCAGAAGTCCATTATTAGTAATAATAATGGACTTCTGCTAATAATAAGTTACATATGGCTCTTTGCATCGGTTTGAGTGGAATCCATTGCTAGATGTCGGAATAACGTTACACCCATGATTCTATTTACTCATGGATATGAGATCATCATCAAACGAAATTTACTGTCAGTGTTTCTCAGTCGGTGTCATCCATTGCACGACAAAATGAATACTAGAAAACAATCGCAAAATATTAACAACCACAGGGCACTGAAACGAGTCAAAATGTACTATCAAAGACAAACTAGATTATGAAATTGAGGCGAGATCAAATGCTGTTTAGCAGAAAGTCGTGAACAGCTAAAAACTGTACCATTTACAATCATTAAATTTTGGGAAACTGATTTAATGGTCATTAAACCCATTTAATAGATGTTGAGATCGAAAGCCATATAACACGCTGTAAAAAATCCTTTTCAAAGCTTCATAACCAAACAGGGGCCTTCTAAATATAGGTTTCTTGATTATGTGATTATTATAGGGGGCATTTTAATTACTAAATATTTAGCTACCAGATGTATAGTCTGATGGTTATTTGATTATCAGACCCCTTCTTTACTTTTTGATAACCATATTTTGTAAAATTTACTGGCAGAGTCCCTATTTTTGTGTCGCATGATGTTTTAAAGAAGAGCTGACACAGAGTCTTGCATTGTCGTCCTTCGTCAACGTCCTGTGTCGTCTGTTGATTTTTGAATTCGCAATTTCTTTAAAACTTAAATTCACATTCCGGTCCAACTTTCAGGAAATGCTGTTTATCTGGCCTAGTTGTGCACTTGATACTCAATAATTTGATGTTTCAGATTTTAAAGCTTCATCCAGCCAAAGAAGATCATTTGGATACGGTGATTAATTCACCCCATCATAACTAAGACAAATCCCAACAAATCTTGTATTGATTACATTTCCAAGAAATGAATAAAAACATGACTTTTCGGTCTCCTCACGTGTAGTTTTAAATATCATTGAGCTACTAACCAACAGTTCTTCAGATACAGATCAAATCACATGACTCGCATGAAATTGAAGTCAAAGTTACTTGATACTATTACTATCACACAGAACTACCTCTGGACCAAATGGGGCTTTTCGACATGTTACTAAAAGCTATCCTACGTTGTACCCTTTATTGGACATTCGTTGTAGGCTAGACAAAAGTAGTACCAAATTGACTTGGCACAACAGGAGTAACCCAGAAAGTGTCAGCATCCTCTATCAAACCTGGCATCGTTATTATGACCAAATTCTCGGGGTCAATAAAATAAAACGAGGCATATTGGAAATAGAAATCAGGATGTCAAAATGAGTTTCAGCGCCAGTTTAAGAGGGACTTATTCTAGACTGGTGTTGCTGATTATTACTACATCGATTTAGTTATATTTTTATCGATCCTTAAACAAATATCGATAACGTACCTAATTCGGCTAAGTATTTTTGTCAGCCATTGACAAAAGGGTGTGCGATTTATAACTATAGGCAGAGACACATGGTTACTAGTATGATATCTGCTTTAGGTTATTCAGTAAGACAAACTCAACACAAAAAAAAGGTGTGAGCAATAAGACCTCAATCAAGAAACATTCAAAATAAACTTTTTAATTTTTGAGAGTATACACATAACTACATACCGAAATTACTTTGAATTTATTTTCTGCATATGCGCATTTCGACAACTTATGTCTCTTTGAGTGCATGAGACATTCTTACAGGCACAATAAAAAAACTCATCATTCCTTTTGAAATACCTGTGCCAAGTCAGGAACATTGCGGTCTACAAATTTCCGGTGAATTTCCACCTGCTTTGTCTTTTTGGCATGTTAATGAGAAGAAATATCTTCAGGTAGGAACATTTTACATTTTCATATTTATTAAGTTTTTCGAAAATCTTCTACGTAATTAAACTGTGGTTGATAAAACTCCTCTGCCAATTGCAAATCCACCTGCCGTGGGATTTTAACACGGGGGTCGCTATTATACAAAATAGTATATGTACAACGAATTGAACTTATTTTGGCGATTGTTCATCTTAAAGTCACCATGAGATTCCAAAAGTAAACATGCGATTTCAATGGCGTGGAATAGCTTTTAATTTATTATCTTTTTACCTGTCCAGTAACACAAATAACGCCAATGAGAAAAAGAGTTGTGACACTATCTCATTTTGAGCAGTAACCAATAGTAATGATACAAAGTAATGAATTGGATTTACATGGACAAACATATATCGTCAGCAGTACAAATAAGCCATGCTTCTACTCTGTGGACCTGTCACATCTTTAAAATGAAAATTTTAAATACATTGTATACATTTTGATCAGGCGAAGAAGATACAAGTTATCATCCCGAAATTTAAGTGTTGTTGAGTGGATTATCTGTCATCTTCTTTGCTAACATTTGATATTCTACATTATAACTTTTAATTTAATATATGATGTTTAACGTTAAAGTGTCGTTTATTTCATTGGTCATTGCAGGGACAATATATAGTCCCAGGTCATTGATGTTCATGTGATCTTCAAAAGGAACATTTGGTTGTAACGGCTTATCACTGTTCTTGTCGTTTATTGTCAAACAATATATGCTTGGTTTGGTTATTAAGTACTTTCGTTGATTTGGAAATATTGTGAAGTAAAAACTTTTTTTCATTCTCTTAAGTAACAAACTATTCGTATGTTTTTGGTAATCTGTTTGATGACCTAATTTCAAATTATTGTGTGACGGTGTTAAGTTACTATATATAGTAAAATTGAATTTGAGGAACTGGGAGAAATTGCATGGGCTTTTACACAGATGTATGAATTTTCAACAGGAGACACAGATATCGAAAATACTTAAGCAATGAGTTAATAGATGATCTTCCATTTACATTTAAACAACGATATCGCTGAATTTGAGATAGTTAGGAATCATCTGTTGCAGTTGTCCTCAAGAATCACAAGAAGATCTCATTCACCATGGTCATCCAATGGGGCACAAGTGAGGAAGGATGGAAGTCTGGGGATGTGTGTAGAATACCGTTAGTATCAAAGACTCATACGCACTTCAGCTCATTGAAAAGATATTGAACTCTTTGGGTGGTAACACATATTTTACAATCCTGGACACGAAGAGCGGTTATCAGCAGGTAGAAATTTGGGGAGAACAAAGAGAGCACAGCCTTTACCCCAAAACCTCTTTGCTTATTCAGATAAAACTTTGCCAAATCGCCAGCTGCTGATGGAAGAATGGGGGTAATCACATATCAGTTTGCTTCATATCCATGGATGACTTCGTCATCTTTTTCGTCATCTTTTTCCAACTCAGTGAATGAACATCAAGCCATACTGTAGAAGATTATTTCAACGACTTCGAGGTGTGTCGTTTGAAAGCTTTCTCCCAAAAAGTGTACATTATGCCAGCAGTGTAGGTCACATATTGTGTCGGCTGAAGATCTTAAAATAGACCTAGGGAAAGTTGAAAAGTAACGAACTGGCCGAGACCTACAAACTTGGAGGAGGTTCGACAATTTTTGGTTTTTCTTGTGATACTGGTATTACCGGAAGTTTATCCATGTTTGTTTTTCAAATTCCACATATATACCTCATGCATCATTCAGCATCTACTAAGAAAGCAAAAGAGAGGAAATAAGAACCCAAATTTGACCTTGGTAATAAGTCAAAGAACAAAGGGGTTCATTCAGGAACTAAAAAAAAAACCTGTCTTATCCACCTACTTTTGGATTCCTAGATTGTCGGAAGCAGTTTGAGTTGGACGCAGATGCATGCCAAACCGGATTACGTGCTGAACTCTATCAGAAACAAGCTCGATCTTTCCAAGTCTAAAAGGAACCACATGGTAAACAAGCTAGAGTTTCTAGTTTCAGCGATTACTTGTATGGAACCACGTTTATGGTACTGACTGTCAACAAATGTTCTGTACTAAGCAATGTAGAATGCTATCGAGTATAGGTGGGTGACATTCCTCCAAACATTTGATCTTGACAACCAGTACCACCAAGGGAATAGGAATGTTGATGCGGATGCTTTATCCATACTCCTGCCTTTGCGTCAATCTTGCATACCACACCAACAAACAAGCCATGTGTTGGAGACCAGCAAGAGACTAATTAAGTAACAGATTAAGGCATTATACACATATAGCTACAACACCAACCATATGTGGCACTATGAAGACTCAACATCGTGCTGTAATACTGATCTTTAATTGTCCAGTCCAAGCATCACAACTCATTGTACAGTACATATTTATACTATATGTATAAATATTGTTAAATATAAATCAAAATGATCCAGGGCGCTTCTTGAACATCGAGTGACATTAATAGATGTTTAACCTAGCCCGTAAAAGGTCCCGCCGTGCGCGGTCCCGGCTGAAGAATAGGCCCGCAGCATCCTCTGAGCTTGGAGTATGAGCCATCCTAACAGAGGACCCCGAGGGAACCCCGGGATATAGAAATAGGACCCAGTATCTCCGGCTTGCGGGGTGTGACCCCTCCTAAACGGAGGCTGACCCCGAGGGTCCCGGGATATAGAAATAGGACCCATTCCGTGGTTGTGCGGGATTAATAAATACACAACCCATCTTTCGGATGGGATGTAAACTCAGGTCCACGTGTTGGAAGAAATGCCACGCTTCCTGCACGTTAAAGAACCCTTGTAGCAAGCTCTCTTTGGGGTGGTCCGTAGGTGATCGGCTACAAGGCTAAATTCCCCGCCCTTGACGATTTCACCCTACTTTTCCAGTGGCAGTCAGAATTTCCCGTCCCATGGCCATTTCCATACCCCAAAGTGATTATTTATCAACAAACTTGTTCTCGTCTTGATATAGCTGAAATATTGCTGAGTAGACGTTAAACAATATTCAATCAATCAATCGTAAAAGGTCAATCCAGTTAATATTTCAATTATCTTGTCAACCTAACCCTAAGTGTATTACATTGAATAACTGACCATACAAATAATGTACATGTTGCTTTAGCCTGAAGTAATTGAATTACATGTACTTGTGAATCTAAACAACGTGTGAATGTCTATCTATAAAAAAATATCCGCCCTGGATCATTAAAATATTTAAAAGTCAAATATTTTAAATTTTATAACAAAGAACTTTTATCGATCCATATTGTTACACATACGTCGAATGCAGAAACTAAATTCATGGTAACACCAGTATTTTGTTATGTTTAATCCAGTGCACCGAAATACTTGATAACATATACGACAATTAATCTGGTGTAGAGTAGATATTCGACGAAAAACACAACGGGGCCCCGTAATTAGATTGTGGAAAGACAACGTTACGTCAGAAGGAAAAGCATGCCTCGGAAAGACGACGTTCCAGCAGTACCATTCCATCAATTTCTTCATTCTCTTCATTCCACCTTTAGGAGAGTTGTACTGAATGATGGAATTCTCTTCCGAAAGACCAGTCGTCTTGCCTGCCATTCCAATAAAGACAACGAAATTTGTCATTAAGGTCGAATAAAACTGCATCATTAGCCAAGGATCATTATTTTTAGAGAGATATGCATTAATGTATAGCAAATTTAACTATAATGACATTGTCCATGCTTTCTGGAGAGAAAGAAGCTACATACCGAAAGAGCTCCACTCACGAACATCATAACCTAATAGCCACGTGAAATAGTTGGCATAGACTTTCTAATATTAGAGCCATGGAAGGCATGTTACCACCAGTTATTAATAATAATGGTTAACCTGGACTGCAAATTGACACTGTATTCTGGGTTTAGAGTACAGCCAAGCAGGATCAGGAAAAGTTGGACGCAATATGTGGAAGCTCTTCGAAAAGATCAATACTGGTTGTGGTAAGCGTACTGACGACACAGGAGCTCAGGTGAAAGAATTTCTGCTAGGTGGAAATCAGGGGGATGATGAGTATACCATTTGATATGACACTCCCAAAGATACGATTGAAGTTGAACCTGATAACAGCAGTGCTCATGGATATGATGATACCTGCCCAGAAGTAGAATCTAATGAAAATTATAGTGGGTCAGAGTATGATGAAGCACATGAATCAAACGATGCAACAATTTGTAAGCAATCCAAATCAAATTCCGACTGGCTGACAATCAAGAGCAAGATTTCTACAGGCAATCGCTACAATAGGACTTCTCAAGGGATCAGAGGACAAGTTAGCAGATGCTTTGCTGATACCAGCATCAGATGATGAAGCCACTTTTCCCATCGTTTAACCTTTTCAAATTATATTTTGACGAGGACGCTTTTCTCCCGACCAAGGGGGGAAACTTACGCTTGGGTGAATAGGGTGTCATTTTTCCAACCAAGGGCTGATGAGTAAGGGTGTATTTTCTGCTTTTGCTCTAGTCATTTGATATTGCACACTCTAACTTTAAAGGTTATGTATAATGTAGCCGCAGGTTTGTTGATTTATATTATTTTGCTTCCATGGAAATCCACACTTTTACATTTAGTTAGAATCTGATTAACTATTATTATATTTGTTATGAAGGTATCCCAGCTTACAAATTTATCACTTTTTGGTTCAGTGAACCTCTTAATCGGTAAAATCCCAATTTCAAGAACATGTACACAACTAATCCTCAATGTTTAGTTTGAATATGATTAATACAGCGCCGTATTAGACCAGATTAACATATATTGCTATTTTGGCTTGGCGAACACTCAAATTAGCAAAAATTGAAAATTTCAAAATATGAGGTGCACAACTAGATGAACCAGAGAAATCAAAATCGGTCTGACTCTTTGGAGGAGTTTGGAATCAAACCAGATTCACAAATCAGCTATTTTGGCATGACGGACCTAACAGAAACAATTTTTTGCAAATGTATCAACTGATTCAG
>MJUU01027472.1:23829-52771 GCA_002080025.1 Modiolus philippinarum
CTGACTGCTTTATAAAGTGATAATAAAATGTATAACGAAGTGTCCATGTTTCTAATTTGTATTTCTGCGACAACCGTCATTGGTTATTATAAATTTCAAATACTATAGTTAGTAATAATGCAGGGAATGGAAGTAATATCCGCAATAGAAGTTTTTCAGGATATTGGGTTTTATTTTTTTATTTAAATTTTAGTTGACACATAAACTGATTGGCTTCCATACATGTCATGGCTCTATTTCTCAATATCAAGAAAATTTTGATGATGTAGATCAGTTCTCACATCTTACAATTTTCTGAAGCTGTCTTAAGAACTAAAGGTAATTCATCTTTTAATTAGAGCACTTTGGTTAAAATATCAGTAACTCTCTATTCTGACCACCATAGTTAGTTTAAGGGAGTATGAGTTTCAGAACATTTGAAATTAGATGGATGAAGACTTTTGCCTTTTTTTGCTTGCAGGACAACACAAGCTAAAAATTTTGAAAATACATATAAGAATTTTGGATATATTTGACATCAATATTTTGGAGAGAAACGGTTCTCTGGAGATTATACATTCATTTGCACTTTGCTTCCTTTTTATACGACCGCATAAATTTTGCGGTCGTATTATGGTATGGCACAGTCGTCGGCGTCGGCGTCTGTGGCCAGCATAACTTTGATTCTAGTGGACGGATCATCTTCAAATTTCAGTATGTGGTTTCTTGGCATAAGGACAATCCCTGGTTTCAATTTTGGGTTTGTGGCCCACCCGTTTTAGAAAAAGGGGCCAAAAAGGGGTAAAATTGGGTATATTTGTGTCTGTGGACAGCATAACTTTGGTTCCAGTGAACGGATCATTTTCAAATTTTAGTATGATGTTTCTTGGCACATGCTTTAGTCCAGGCTATAATGTTATGTTCCAGGCTCCGCCCGTTTTAGAAAAAGGGGCCAAAAGGGGTTAAATTGGTTGTTTTCACATATTTGACTGTAGAATCTTTATTATTTATCGGATTTTGATGGGGTTTCTTTCATTAAACTACTTAGAAAATTTCCAATCTGGAGTATGCCAACCGATTTCACGTGGCATGTACCGTTCACGAGATAAATGGGGCCCAAAAGGGACGAATTTCAAAAATTTCATTTTTAGCTCACCTGGCCTAAAAGGCCATGTGAGCTTTTGCCATCACTTGGTGTCCGTCGGTGTCCGTCGTAAAATTTTTCAAAATCTTTTCCTCTGAAACCACCGAGCCAATTTTAACTAAACTTGGTCTGAATCATAACCAGGGTATCTAGATTGAAAATTGTGTTCGATTAGTCTGAGGACCAAACAACATGGCTGCTGTTACTAAAAATAGAACATAAATTGCTGTTTTTGGCAAATAACTCAAAAACCGTTGCAGATATAAAAAATCTGACATGATCTAAAATTGTTCAGAATGATGAGATCTATCTACCCTGCAATTTTGAAGAAAATCGGAAAACCCGTCTCAGAGTTACAGCCCTTTTTCCGTAAAATTTTCAAAATTTATGCATTTTATATTTTTTACTTCAAAAACTGTAACAGATAGAGGTGAAGTGTAAATTGCAAAAATATTCAGCATATCAAGATCTACATACTCTGAAAGTTTGAAGAAAATCCAACTGCCTGTGTTGTAGTTATTGACTCTTTTTTGCAAAAAAAAAAAATTCAATGCCATATGGTTATAGGTTATTTCCCTTTAAATTTTGTTTTCAAATCTTCTTTTGTTTACTTTTCTCTTTTAAGTTTTAGAGAAATTCACTGCTGTCACTTTATTAAGAATAATTATTTGTTACATAATCAAGAGTAAAAAAGTGTTTTTGTACAAATCTTTACATTTTTTTTGCAAAAATACTTTCATAAACTATATTCATTACACAAATTAATAATAATTGTATATAATTGTATATTGTTTCATGTAGTAACTTTTGTATGCCTACCATGCACATATCTCTTCCAGATAGATATCGAAGTTGCATCTTAACTTCTATGCCTGCATATCTTTATTACTCACTGTAACTGACCTGCATGGCTATGCCATGGTGATCTTCTTGCCATCACTGTGTCAGTTGTCTGTCCATCGTAAACATCTTTTTCTCTGAAACTGCTGGGCCAATTGGAACAACACTTGGGCATAATAGTCCTTAGGTGGCCCCTTTTAAAAAAAATGTCTGGCAAGTCCGTATCATATCCAAGATGGCCGCCAGCAGGGAACGAGGTTTAACATTGGACCCTATGGGAAAGCATCCAAAGATCTTCTCTGAAACCACTGCGCCAATTGGAACCAAACTTGGTCACAATAGACCTTCGGTGGTCCCCTTTAAAATTTTGTCCGGCAAGTCTGCACGTCAACCAAGATGGCCGCCAGTGTGGAACTTTGTCCAAAATTGGACAATATTGCAAAAATCTTCTCCTCTGATAATACTGGGCCAATTGGAACCAAACTTAGTCACAATTGTCCTCGGTGGCCTCATTTAAAAAAAATGTGTTCAGCAAGTCCACATCATATCCTAGATGGCCGCCAGGAGGGAACATGTTTTTCACATTGGAAACTATAGGGAAACATATTCAAAGATCTTCTCCTCTGAAAGTACATGGCCAATGGGAATCATACTTAGTCACAATGGTCCTTACTTGGTCCCCTTCATAAAATGTGTCTGGCATGTCCGCATAGCATCCAAGATGGCAGTCAGCGGGGAACATTGTTTAACCTTGGACCCCATTGGAAATCATTGAAAGATCTTCTCAGAAACTACTATGCCAATTGGAACCAAAGTGAGACACAATGATCCTTACATGGTCTTCTTCAAGAAAGGTGACAGTTGGTCTACGCCCCATCAAAAATAGCTGCTAGTGGGGAACATAGTTTAATTTCGGATCATATAACATCAGCAAACTTCAAAATGAGACCCTTAAACAGTCAATAAACAAATTTGAAAATGAGAACTTTAAACGTTGTTATTATTTTGACTTATTGTGTCAGCCATGACCCAGGTGAGCGATACAGGCTCTTGAGAGCCTCTTGTTTTATTTTTAGTCCGATTTTGATGCATTTTTTTCCAAAGGATTTCTTATGAAAATTATCATAGCGCTCTACTATTAGATTTTTGGTAACTTGTTTCCTTACCCAGCTATGAGGGGCCAAAGGGGGCCAAAATCGTAAATTTACAGATAACCTAAAATTTTTATTTTTCATCGGATTTCGATGGGATTTTTTTCTTTGGATTCCTCTTGATGTAAGCTTTCAGTGGTATGCAATGGATTTGGCCTAGCTCTTACCGTTTCCGAGCTATGAGGGGCCGAAGGGGGCCAAAATCATAATTTTACAGATCGCCTAGAATTTTTATTTTTCATCGGATTTCGATGGCATTTTTTTCTTTGGATTCCTCTTGATGTCAGCTTTCAGTAGTATGTTCTTACCGTTTCCGAGCTATAAGGGTTCAAAGGGGCCACAACTGCAAATTTGCAGATTGCCTGAAATTTTTATTTTTCATTGGATTTCGATGGGATTTTTTTCTGTGGATTCCTCTTGATACAAGCTTTCAGTGGTTTGTCAACAGATTTGGCGTAGCTCTTACCGTTTCCGTGCTATAAGACATATAAGGGTTCAAAGGGGCCAAAACTGCAAATTTTAATTTTTGATCGCATTTCGATGGGATTTTTTTCTTTGCATTCCTCTTGATATAAGCTTTCCTATGTCCATATTCACTTTAAATTACACTTTTTAGCTCGCCTGGCCAAAGGCCATGTGAGCTTTTGCCATCACTGGGCGTCCCTCGTCCGTCCGTCCGTCCTCCGTCCGTCCGTTAACTTTTGTTCAAAAATCTTCTCCTCTGAAACTACTGAGTCAATGCTAACCAAACTTGACCTGAATCATCACCAGGGTATGCACTTTCAAGTTTGTGATTTTTACCTACGTAGACCAAACAACATGGCTGCTGTTACTAAAAATAGAACATAGGGGTAAATTGCTGTTTTTTGCAAATAACTCAAAAACCATTACAGATATCAAAATTCTGACATGGTTAAAAATGATCAGCATGATGAGATCTACTCATCGTGCAATTTTGAAGAAAATCTGAAAACCCATCTCGGAGTTATGGATCCTTTTCCGTAAAATTTTCAAAATTTTGCATTTTTTATTTCAAAAAGTGTAACAGATAGAGGTCAAGTGTAAATTGCAAAAATGTTCAGCATATCAAGATCTACCCAACCTGAAATTTTGAAGTAAATCCATAAACCCTTGTAGGAGTTATTGCCCTTTTTTCACCAAATTTTTAAAATATTCATAGTTTTCGATTTTGTTTCTGAAACTATAGAAGATGAAGGTTAAGTGTAAAATTATGAAATGTGTGCCATGCTGAGGCGACTTTAAAACTTGTATTGAAAATTGTTCATTGACCGCCATTTTCAAGATGGCCGCCAAAAAAGGCTGGAAAATTCAATATTGTCCGATTTAAATGAAATTTGGTTTCCAAATAGATATTGATGTTGCGACTTCAAAACCTGTGTAAAAAATGTGTGTTGAAAAATGTTCGTTGACCGCCATTTTCAAAATGGCCGCCAAAAAAGGCAAGAAAATTCAACATTGTCCGATTTCAATGAAATTTGGTTTCCAAATAGATATTGATGTTGCGACTTCAAAACCTGTGTTGAGAATTGTTCGTTGACCGCTATTTTCAAAATGGCTGCCAAAAAAGGCGGGAAAATTCAATATTGTCCGATTTCAATGAAATTTGGTTTCCAAATAGGTATTGAGGTTGTAACTTCAAAACTGATGTCAAAAATTGTTTGTTGACCACCATTTTCAAAATGGCCGCCAAAAAAGGTGAGAAAATTCAACATTGTCCGATTTCAATGAAATTTGGTTGCCAAATAGGTGTTGATGTCACAACTTCAAAACATATGTTAACAATTGTTCATAGACCCCCATTTTCAAAATGGTCGCCAAAAAAGGCGGGAAAAGTCAACATTGTCCAGTTTCAATGAAATTTGGTTGCCAAATAGGTGTTGATGTCACAACTTCAAAACATATGTTAACAATTGTTCTTAGACCCCCATTTTCAAAATGGCCGCCAAAAAAGGTGGGAAAATTATGTTGTTTGATTTCGATGAAATTTGGTTTCCAAATAGATATTGATGTCACAACTTCAAAACTTATGTTGAAAATTATTTGCTGACAGCCATTTTCAAAATGGCTGCCAAAAAAGGCGGGAAAATTGTTTGTTGACCGCCATTTACATAATGATGTCTGTGTTTCAAAACTGGTGTCTAAGGTGGGCCTTAGCAAGAGCCTTTTTTGTTAATACAGCTCAACAAAGAAAAATAGTACAACATGATCAGACTTTAAATACTGTTCAAGATATTGGTGGTGTTTGAGGTACTTAAGTTTGAGAGACTGATGATCAACTGATAACTTACAATGTTACCAAAATTGTGGCAACTGAAAGCCAGGTGAGCGATACAGGCTCCTGGGAGCCTCTAGTTCAAATTTCAGTGGACGACATGCTGCCGTCGTATCATGCTGCGCTCGGCGTAGCTCTTTATTTGCCTTAAGGATGGTTACTCAATCCACAGGTTAATGAAACTGTCTCTGACTTTGAGAATTCTCTTATTTTATCCATCTTGATGTATTACAAAATTCTGCACACTGACCCCACTTTTCTTTTCAAAATATGATTATATATAATTGCATACATCTTTAAGGCCACATTAAATTAATTAATAGATTCTCATCCCCACCCGCCCCATTTTTTCTAAGCTGAAATGTTTTTTTATTTTCAATTATTCAGAAATTGTCTTCCTATCAATTTTAGTGAAAATCAGTAAAAAATATAAAATAAAACCATCCCACCCGCCCCAGATTTTTTGTTACAGGTGGATGAGAATCTACAAATTAACTTGATATGGCCTAATAGTTTTTTGACCAAGTTTTATTGAATTTCTTGATATTCCTTCATTGAATTTCAAAGGTTGATTGCCATAAGGCCATACAAAAATAATGATTAGATTCTCAGGCCATTTTTCTGAAAAAATGATGAGGCAGGGAGGGAGAAGATTTTTATTTTTATTGGGTCAAAATCATGATGAGGCATCTTTTTACATTACTGAAATGCCCAAAAAGTGATGAGGCAGGTGATTTTTATTTTTTTTTATTTGAAACTTGGATAAAATAGTTAAATTAAGTCTCAGAAAAGGGATGAGGCAGGGCCTGAGAAGCTAATGTATTTTTTTATTTTGCCTAATGAAAAGTGAATGAAAAGTCTTGAGAAGTTCTGTTTCCCGTCAAAATTTCAAGGGCATATGTATGTTAAAAAATGGATAACAGGAAACACCTACTATGGCTGAAAATTATAATTACATGCAACAATTTGCAAGGGAACTACACAAGAAAAACATGTATAAGACAGAAGACAAACGTAGACAACGATAGGAACTCGGGACAGCCGGACTTGGTACCGGCACTAGCATATATCTCAAACAAGAGCACACTTACCAATGAATATTTTTTGCTTAAAATGATGTGTGATCAATGATTTGATAAATAAAAATATTCATTTCAAAACCTTGATATATTAAATTTGAGGAGTGACCATCCTTAACATGTATTAAAATATAATTGGAAGTTGATAAAATTTTGCACTTTGTACATTTGATGCTATTGAAAGTGCCCCATGACCAGTAAAATATGATCAATGTATAAACATAATCAACCTTGTTTGAATGGATGAAACCTAATAAGGATATGGAAAACTGATGCTCATATTCCCTTAAAGCTTTGTTAACAATGATTTTTTTATACCCTCGCCTTAAAAGGTGGGGTATAGAGGATTCCTCTTGTCCGTCAGCTGTGCGTCCGTCAGTCTGTCCATCCGTAACACTTTCTTTTCCGGATGATAACTTGAGTTTGCTTCCAAGGAAAGTTTAAATATTTTGGGATAATGTTTATATTTCGAAAATACAGGTCATATTTGATTTTGATCGTGATCAGATTTTATGTTCCAGAGTAATTGCCCTTGATTTAGGGAAAATTTGTAAATTTTATGGTTTCCGGATGATCACTTCAGTTTGCTTTAAAGGACACTTTTAATATTTTGGGATAATGTTTATATACATGAAATACAGGTGAAGTTCAATTTTGATTGTGATCAGATGTTGTTTCCAAGAGTTATTGCCCTTGATTTAGGCAAAATCTGTAAATTTTATGGTTTCTGGATAATAACTTGAGTTTGCTTTGAAGGAAAGTTTTAATATTTTGTGATAATAATTTGTAAAATACAGGTCAAGTTTGATTTTGACTGTGATGGGATTTTGTGTTCCAGAGTTATTACCCTTGATTTAGGCAAAATTTGTAAATTTTATGGTTTATGGATTATAACTTGAGTTTGTTTTTAAGGAAAGTTTTAATATTTTGGGATAATATTCATGTTCATAAAATACAGGTGAAGTTTGATTTTGATCTTGATTGGATTTCGGGTTCCAGAGTTATTGCTCTTTATTTAGGCAAAGTTTGTAAATTTTATGGTTTCCAGATGATCACTTGAGTTTGCTTTGAAGGAAAGTTTTAATATCTTATGATAATGTTTATATACATCAAATACATGTGAAGTTTGATTTTGACTGTGATCGGATTTTGTGTTCAAGAGTTATTGCCCTTGATTTAGGGGAAATTTGTAAATTTTATGGTTTCCTGATGAGTTTGCTGTTAGGAAAGTTTTAATATTTTGGGATAATATTTATTTTCATAAAATACAGGTCAAGTTCAATTTTGATTGTGATCGGATTTTGGGGTCCAGAGTTATTGCCCTTGATTTAGGCAAAATTTGCAAATATTTTGGTTTCTGGATGATGACTGAGTTTGCTTTGAGAGAAAATTTTAATATTTTGGGACAATTTCTAATTTTAAAATACAGGTCAAATATTTTACGAAAGGATATGGAGTAAATAAACATGAGACCATAACACATATGTTTACTCCAACTGCAATAATTCAGATGAGCTGTATGGCCATTTTGGAAATGAATTCCTCATCAGCAGCACTAGAACCCAAACAAAGGAAATCCATAATTTAAATAAATGTCTAAAATGCATAAAACCAAACGAAATCTGAATAATCAATAATATCAAATATTGCTCAGGACAAAACTACAATAGAGGGAGTTAATCCTTATGTTTGATTTTGATAGTGATTGGATTTTGTGTTCCAGAGTTATCGGCTTTGATCTAGGCAAAATCTGTAAATTTTATTATTTCCAGATGATAACTTCAGTTTGCTTTGAGAGAAAATTTTAATATTTTCAGATAAGGTTGCTAATTATAAAATACAGGTCAAGTGCTATTTTGACTGTGATCGTATTATGTGTTACAGAGTTATTGCCCTTGATTTTGGCAAAATCTGTAAATTTTATAGTTTCCAGATGATAAGTTCAGTTTGCTTTGTAAGAAAACTCCTGCAACTATTAGGATTGCCTATGGGCGGGGGTATCTTTTTTGATCAGCAGATCACCCTTTTCTAGTTTTCTTTAACAAGTGTCTATTATTAACTTAATTTACAATTTCTATTTTTTCAGCATTTTTCATCTACACATTGAAAAAAGTCTAATTTAGTGTGCCACTAAGAGTAAGAAGTCATAGAAGACCACACGGAAGTTTTATTTATGCAGTTCTCCATGAATTAACATGAAATGAGATTTGACAATACAGAATGGTAAATATACATGTGTATGCACATGCAGTTTAAATGATAAGTATAAATATGACTTAGATAGTAAAATATCTACTGCTTGTCTTGGTTGAAAGTTTTCATGATAAATTGTGGTCACTATTATAATTTCATTTTGACTTTTCACAAAAATTATCACACACCAAGAAGAACTAGAAAATGTGAGCAAAGCTCACTAATATCATACCCTTGCTCTCCAGAAAAAGATCAAATTAAATTTTTAAATGGATGATGCACAAGGGCAATGTATACTTAACATTCTTTGAAAGTTTCAATATATTTCACCCAGTGGTCTAGGAGGAGTTGTCGCCACAAGGTAAGTACCCTATTGCGGACAGACGAACGAACAGACGGACTCAATGATCACTGTATACCGCCTGCTAAAGCAGGGGATATAACAAAATATTTTAAACTATATGAATTATATGATAATTGTATTTCATAATCTCTGATTCATTACATAAATGTACTTGTAGATTGCTCTAAAACCTTAGTTTGATGGTTTGCATAAAAATGGAGATAGTTGTATGTTATATTAGGATTTTTATAGTTAGTTCAAAGATTGTACTGCTAATATATTAGCTGTCAATACTTTCCGTGTGAATTAAACTAGTGTAATGGAACATCCAAAGTATATTTAACACTGGGAGATAGTACATTATGATTAATGGAACGAAGTTGCAACCCTGTTGGGATGACAGCAGGCTGAGGGTTACATTATTATACTGTGAAAGTACTATTGTTCGTGGGGTTCCAATATTCGTGGATTTCGTGGTTCACTTAAACCACGAAATTAAGTTCCCAACGAAATGCTTTTTTCCATTGAGTTCTAATGGATAGAACTTGAGACCACGAATTTAAATGCCCACGAAATTGTGATATTTGTGAAAACCACGAAAATTGATGCCCACGAATAAAAGTACATCCACAGTATCTAAATGTACATTAAAAGAAGATAATATTTGGGAGAGTAAAATCTTACCATTTCCCACATTTTTAATAATCCCATAATCCTCCTTTCCACATGTTCATTGACATCTTCAATTAAATTAAACTCAGCATAAGTAACAGATCAGAGTATAGTAAATCATAAACTATAGAATAGAAAAAAAAAACATGCATCTGAACATTTTGGTACATATTTCTATTTTTTCTGCAGAAATTACTTGATACTCCATGAAGATAGAAATAATACCATTCATAGTCAGTATGGCTTAGAAAGGGTAGGTAATACATATACAGTATAGGGGTAATTTTTCGTGTTTGCCAAATTTTGTGATTCATTCCTCGAAGAGGGCTTTTATGTTTTAGCAGTCATCAATTTTCTTGAGTGGATAATTATAAGAGAAAGACATGTTTAAAGATATATACTGACTTTAATTTCATGGGTTTTTATTTTTGTGCTTCCAGAAACCTCATGAATATAGTGAAAATTAAAACCTTGCGAAAATTACCCGCTATACAGTATACAAGTATAATTATTTGAAGAGTAAAATGACCCATTCAGATTTTGCAATAACATGATTGTTCTGACAATTCAATCAATGTTCAAAATTTCTTTTGAAACCTGCTTAATTAATTTCATGAAACTAAATAAAAATATGGTTTAACTGAATATTATTATGATATTAAACTTGCAAATTTGACCACATAATTAGTCAAAAAGTTTATCAACACAATAAATACTCTTGAATTTTCAGCAGGATTATATGAAACTCATTAATAGTTATTTAGATATGTGCATATTGACAGAAAATCCTGAATCAATATCTCTCTCTTTCTATTTTCCTCTATTTATGCCCCACATCAAGGATCATTATATTGTTTTTGTCCTGTCTTTGTGTCTGTGCGTCTGTGCATCTGAAACTTAACCTTTGCTATATATAACTTTTGAACTATGTTGGATATAGTTTTCATAACCTGGCAAATGTTAAGGTTTAGTAAAGAGGAACATATATATGCAAAAAAAAAGTCAGGTCATACATCAAGGCCACAGAGGTAAGAACTTAACTTTGAAGTAAAGGAGCTGCTTTGGGCATAATTATGTAGGATTTATAAACACATTTTGCTAAATCAGAAATTTTACCAAATAACTGAAACACTTTGTCAGCCATTCATCTCTGAAATTGATAGTCAGAATTTCATTAGATACATAAGTTAAAAGAAAATATAATGCAGATAAGGTATCTAATGCCATACATTTTCTCTTAAAATTGAGTTATTTGTCTTTCATTGTTGTTTATACATTTGCATTAATAATAACATTTTGATGTTTTCAGATGACCATCATTTTATTTAATTTGGAGGAATCAGTCACGGCTCTATGCACCTACATATAAACCAGTATGTTTCGTGTCCCATTAAGGAAGTATGCTGTCTTCATACTGTCAACAGTTTATTGTTCTCTTGTGTTCTTCTCCATTTTTAACTACAAAGAACACTGTATTTTTACACATCCTGAAACATTACTGGACTTCAAACATATGTCTGGCGCTGATGTTCTGGATGTGTGTCGTCCAAAATTAGATGATTTAGGTGAGTGTCTTAAGGTAGTTCGATCCTAATAAAAATATCAGACAGAATTTTTTTCTTTTAAGATATTTTGTAGGTCTTAACCTATATTTTCCAAAAATAAAATGAAAATGATATGTCACCGATCATCTTTTCCTGTTATCTGGCTTTGAAAATCAGGCCAAAGTCAGTATTTTTCAGCAATATTTACAAAGAATACATAGGGAACTGTGAGAACATGCTTATTGTTTGTCTTTCATATAAAATAAATATCAGACAGATTTTTTCTATTTTTTTTTATTTCAGACATGAACACTTAAGCTATCTGTTACGCTGAAAAAATCTACATGTCACCGTTTGATTAAGAAAGTTATTTGATATAGTTTACGAAATAGACAATATTTACAAGAAAGGGGAGCTAATTCACAGGAAAGTGTATGTCAATCTATTGTGATGTCACAATGAATAGGCCAATACAGGATTATTCCGGCTTGAAAATCAAGTCAATTCAGCATCTGACTCATGTTGCACAAATGCGCCAATCGAATGCGCCGTGTATTAGTGTCGATCTACCTTAAGGTAGATGAATACTTATACTAGTATATCCATTCAGTAGACAGTTTTAGGGCTGTTCTAGAAAAGTTTGCCTGGGACCCTTTGAAGGCACATTATAGAAATTGCTGTTGGTGGTTGTGTTTTCATCATCTTTATCCCTGCACTTTCGAAGAAAGTTCGGGGATAATGTAATACCCTCCATCTGTCCGTCCGTCCGTCCGTCACACTTTTCTTGTGACTCAAACTCCTCCTACATTTTTGGATTTAGGGATTTAATTTTGTTGTAGAATTGATGCATATAGTCTGCAGATGCGCAATAAGCTTTCGGATTTTCGATATTGGTCTTGGTGCAAACAAGAGGCCCCATGATGTCAATTTTTACACATGTGGCATGTGACATAAACTCCTCCTACATTTATGGATTTAGGGATTTAATTTATCCCCGCACTTTCGAAGAAAGTTCGGGGATAATGTTATACCCTCCGTCCGTCCGTCCGTCCGTCCGTCCGTCACACTTTTCTTGTGACTCAAACTCCTCCTACATTTTATATAGGGATTTAATTTTGTTGTAGAATTGTTGCATATAGTGTGCAGATGCGCAATAAGCTTTCGGATTTTCGATATTGGTCTTGGTGCAAACAAGAGGCCCCATGATGTCAATTTTTACACATGTGGCATGTGACACAAACTCCTCCTACAATNTTTCGTGTTCCAGAGTCAACCACAAAAATAGTGAAAATGAGAACACTGCGAAAATTAATACGTTTACAGTATGTCTCTGCTTCAACATAGGAGGACATATTGTTTTACCATCAACTTTTCCTCTTGTTGATAATGTTTTCCAATTTTTTACAGATGTAGTGGATATAGATATCATCCATGCTTTTGAAATGCAATATATGACACAGCAGTATCCATTTGTAAAACATGGTGGTCAGTCTAGTCCAAAAGACTGCAAGTCACTCCAGAAAGTAGCCATCATTGTTCCATACAGAGACAGAATGCACCATTTAAAGATTTTATTAAACAGATTACACCCTATGTTACATATGCAACAGATTGATTACAGAATATTTATTATAGAACAGGTAAGGCCATTCAAAAAAAATATTTGTTTCTCAAGCCCCGCCCACATCTGTCAAAATGTAGCCGCATCAAACTTTTGGTTAGATACTAAAAAAAAAAAAAATTTATAAGAGTAACTAAAAGCTCAAAGTCTTATCAAAAACTGAAGTGTATGTTTAGATATCTTTGGAATTAAGCCCAGGTGTAATAAAAAATTATTACATAGTGACATCCAAGAAATCATGAAAATGAATGAAAACAAAAACAAAACAAAAAAATGCCTGCCCCACCAAATTTAATATGAAAAGGCTTGAGAAACGATTTATTTTGAATGGCCTTAGAGTAAATATACAATATACATGTTTGTACATTGTCGGAAAATATAACATTTTGTTTGACAAGTTTGAGAAACAAGTAGAAATGCGAGGTTTAAATGAATTATATATTTCCCGACAATGTGCATATTTTGTTTTTATCCTGCAATTAATTAAACTTAATTTAAAAAGCATATTTTTAATGGAACTGGACTAGAAAGAAGAGTGAACAACTTCAGCCATTTCAGTTAAATCCGAAATGTCATGGAAGAGTTTGCACTGTGAGGTTGAAATATCAATGTTTTCAAACCAGTGCCTCCGTCTTTTCTTTGTTCAAAATTTTGGGCATGTTAAGAGCCTACCTACAGATACAAAAAATATTTGTAAGGTGGTATTTGTCTAGTAAATGCAGCCATTGCAGGATTATAAGAATCCAACACCGGTGATAGGGTAAGATCAAGAAATCTCAGACACCTGAGATTTCTAAATCTTGCAATATCAAAGGTGTTGGATTATTTTTCTCAATTTTGTTTAAAAAAATGTCATTCAGTGCCGTCAAGTTGTCCTTCCCATCCGCCATTACTTAGCTACTAACCATGATATTAATGACATCATAGTATGCAGGAGGCTGTCTCTCACGGCAGACAGGGTGAGACAGAAAAGTCTCACATCGCTAAAAATAGGAACTGACCTGTCTCAAATGTGAGAAAAATGCTCACCTCTTGAAGTGAGGGGGGCTTATGTGATACCCCTAGCATCGGCGTCCCGTTAGGAAGAATGGTTAAGGTCAATTCCTGTTTACTGACATGTCCCTCATTAACCATATTGGTATGTATGATGCATTTTGGGATGACAATGCATGCTTCGGATGCTGTCTGTGACCTATATTTTATGCATGACTGAATGTGTTAAAAAGAATGATTATAGTCCATTCCAGTTTACTGACATGTGCAACATTATCATTATAATTTCACATGTATTCAAGACTGAATGTTTTTTCCACGCATATTATCTTCTTTGTATTCAGCATAACACAGGAAGCAATTGACAGTGCATATACGCTTATTCAAGTATTCTTCATTTTTTAGGCTGGCCATGACCGATTTAATAGAGGAAAATTAATGAATGTAGGATTTACAGAAGCATTAAAATACAACAATTTTGACTGTTTTGTGTTCCATGATGCTGATTTACTGCCAGAAAATAATAAGAATCTCTACTTCTGTGATAACCACGTCAGACAGTTCTCATCAGCTATTGACGAAATGAGATACCAGTAAGTATGAATAGCTGTGATTTGATCATAATTTTTATTCTTTTCAATTCAAATGTGTCGAATGGTTTATCCTGGATAGTATTCCAGGGTCCTTATTCATGAAAACACTAAACATAAGAACCTTAATTCAAAATGGCTATGAATCTTTCTGTTCAGTATAAATCTTTACTTCAGTTTCTTTATAAATACACTTCCCAAGTCCAAAATAAGCTAGGTTTGTGTATGAACCAAATTCACTCTGTAATCATGGTAATCACAAAAATAACAGCCATCAATGATTTTTCAGCTTCTTTTATGAACAACAATCATTGATAAAAGTCAGCCAAATACATTTCTAACTAAACAATTAAATTAAAGACTTTTTAAACCCCTAGTCAGTAATATTTCAGTTCTAACAACATGAGCAAGATTACTTAATTAGGGTAATGACAAAATTACAGAACAGGATTTCAGGGCCATAATCAAAGGGGCAAAAAAAACAAAACAAAACAAGTGCTAACCACCAGAAAAGTTGTTAACTGTAATGACCCTTACTTGGAACAGTCATTTTGAAAGAAATGTTAGGTCAACCGGTTTTGTCGTGTGCCAAATCTCCCTTTTCATCTTGAAAGTTGACATCACAACTCAACAACTCTTTATTAAGGGTTTTTGGAAAGACTTGGGGTGATAATTTTGACTGTTAATTAATAAGGGCTTTTCCATTTAAACATTCAATTAACCCCCAGGAAGGGGCTATGGAGGGGCTTTTTCAACAAATGCCCCTTTAGACTTTATTATTCCTTTTTTTGGTGTAAATTTAACATCAATCAGGAACACCAGCCATAGCAGTGACTTAAAGCTGCCTTCCCCGAGAATTGGTCTATGCTTGAATGTAGTAAACTTATGGGTAAGGAACAAGAAATTTTATCCCCTGCTAAGAAAGAATTAAGCAATAACGGTACATTATTTGAATACCTGAGGTCGTCAATCGTAGATTTGACAGTCAAAATGCTGTTTACAGGCGATGGGAAGCGGAGCCTTTAAATGATATTTTGACCGTCAAATCAAGATTGATTCCCTCGGCTATTCAAATAATGTAATGTTATTGTGATTCTAATGCAATTTTACAATTTCTTGTTTTATTTTTGACTTGTACATATGTAACCATACGAGGAACCAGACTAAACAGGAAACCTACCCTGTCCAAGGTGTGTAGATGGTGGAATTGACAGTCAGTTTTGACCAATCAAAACTTCCCTTATATAAATGTTGCATTAAAATCATTAATATCTATTGTATGTTTTGCAGTGTGATGTACTATAACTATGCTGGTGGTGTGGTCGCTGCTAAAAAAGAGACATTTTTGAAGATAAATGGTTATGCCAATTCTTACTGGGGATGGGGAAATGAAGATGATGACTTCTCAGCCAGGTAAATTTGTATGGGTGTACCATGACTTTCATGACAGTTTTTTTTTACAAAATGATGCAGGAATAAATCATGAATTTAATCTATTATTTATTATTAGCAAACTAAGCCAGATGAGTGATATAGATTTGTATTAGCATTTCTAAGCTTTTGCCATATTCTTGTACTGTTATTTTACTAGTTACTAGCTTTGTGTTGACTTTAATATAAAGAACATTGTTATTTCCAGTTTTCTCTTGTTTATTTTTCCCCATAAACAAACTTTAGTGGAGAATTAGAATAAACTAGAAAATGTGTCTATAAGACATGGATGCCCTGCCGACAAATTTATGTCAATCAGGCATAAAAAATTAGTTCCTGGTCACTGAATCATTAGGAAGTATCATTAAAGATGATTGTTCAATAAACTTTTGTTGAATAATGGAAAGTAACAAAAATACCATTATGATACTAAAGTCTTTTAAACATTAAATATTGGTCAGGTTATAAAATTATTCTTGAATTACGGGCCTAATGCAAAAATTTAACAAAGTCATTCAAGCATAAAATGGAAGTCAAAGTCAACAAATTTTCCAAAAATTGGGTAGTTCTCAAAAAGATAAGTAATTTCATGAAACATCATAATATGTTGTGTAGTTGTTGAGAAAAGTATGTAAAACACAAAATTTACCAAAAGTCACTCAAGCGTAAAATGTAGGTCAATGACACTAAATTGGCCTCGATTTAGATAATACTCATCAAGTTGACTTATTCTGATGCAACAACATTATGATAAGTTGATGACAAACAGACTTAAATGCAAAATTTAACAAAAGTCAGTCATGCGTAAAATATAGGTCAAAACCACCTAATTATCAATGTTTTGGTAGTACTCATCAAGGTAATTAATTTGATGAAATATTACAATGGTACAAAGAGTAGTTATTGAGAAATGGACTTAAACGCAAAATTTAACAAAAGTCACTCAAGCGTAAAATATAGGTCAAAGCCACCTGACTGTCAATGTTTTGTGTAGTACTCATCAAGGCGATTAATTTGATGAAACATCATATTGGTATAATGTGTAGTTGTTGAGAAATGGACCTTAAAACAAAATTTAACAAAAGTCACTCAAGCGTAAAATATAGGTCAAATATAGGTCAAAGCTACCTAACTGTCAATATTTTAGGTAGTACTCATCAAGGCATTTAATATGATGAAACATCATATTGGTATAATGCGTAGTTGTTGAGAAATGGACTTTAGCACAAAATTTAACAAAAGTCACTCAAGCGTAAAATGTAGGTCATGGATCCCTAATTGTTGGTGAATCTGGTAGTACTATCAAGGTGCATATACTGATGTAATATTATCAAAATACTATAAGAGGTTGCCAATATATGGACCTAAACGCAAAACTTCGTGACGGGGCATAAAAATAACAGTTCAACCAAGTTCACAACAAAGCATATGGAGAAAACATCAACAATTACACAATAGACTTTAACAGGCAAGAAGAGACAATATTTTAAAACATCCATGTTATGCCCCTCACCCAACCTTGCTTAACATCACAGTTTTATGCCCACAACGAAGTGGATGGGGCATATAGATTTACCCTTTTCCGTCGATCCGTATGTATGTAACGTCTGTACTTACGTCCGTACGTCCCGATGTTAAGTTTTGCGTTTAGGTCCATTTTTTGGTAACCTTTCGTAATATTTAAATATAATTACATCAGTATATGCTCTTTGATTAGTGCTACAATATTCACCAACAGTTAGGGATCTATGACCTACATTTTAGGGTAGACTAACTTTTGTTAAATTTTATGTTAAAGTCCATTTCTCAACAACTACACATCATACAACAATGATGTCTCATCTAATTGATTGCCTTGATGAGTACTACCAAAATCATTGAGAATTAAATGGCTTTGACATATATCTTATGCTTGAGTAACTTTTGTTAGATTTTGCATAATCAATTTCCCATCAACTACACATCATACCATTATGATGTTTCATTAAATTAATCACCTTGATGGGTGATATCCAAATCAAGAACAATATAGTGTCTTTGACCTACATTTTACACTTGAGTGACTTTTGGTAAATTTTGTGTTTTAAGTCTATTTCTTAACAACTACACAACATATCATTATGATGTTTTAGGTATGACTCATCTTGGTGAAAACTATTAAGTTCTTAGACAATAAGTTGACTTTGACCTACATTTTACACTTGAATTAATTAGTTAAATTCAGTAGGGTTATATTTGTCTATGCCTATTACTTAACAAATGTTTAATGAAAAATCATCTGAAACAGTACTTCTTGATGATTCCATCCCAATTCAGTTACCAGGGACTGAATTTCATTTCTGATTGCCAAAGTATTTATTGAGATAAATTTGGGGGGGGGAGGGGGGTCATCCGTGGCTTATAGACACATTCACTAGTTAAAGTCAGAAGTCAGTTTTCTCAAATCTGCCTGTATTTCAGTATGCAGTATACATGTAAATTTCTCTCTACCCTATTGCCATACCACTTTATAATACCAAAACTTTACTGAACAAATTAGGTTATACTCTACAGTAACTATAGTAATACAATGTACAATCAAACTTCGATGACTCAAACACCAAGGGACAGATGAAAACAGTTTAGCTTATTCAGGTTGAACAGTGTTTATACTTCAACAAAGAGACAACATAAAGGGATTGAGACATCTGTGGTGTTCGAGCTATTGCAGTTTGAGTCATCAAAGTTCTACTGTAGTTAAAAAAAGCACAAGGTAAAATTGTACTTCAAGTTGAATATAATTATACCCCCGTGTATATAGGAATCACCCCGTTTGTCTGTCAGTCCGTCTGTCCATCCATGTACCTTGTCAGCACATGTTCTCCTAAACGGCTGCTTGGATTTTGATGAAATGTTACACAGTTGCAGTACATCATCTGAAGATGTGCATGAAGTTATATGGTTGATACCCAAAATTTTGAAGGGGAGACAATTTGTCTTTGAATATTTTCTGGTTTCAGGTTACAGACAGCTGGGATATTATTAACAAGACCACCAGAATATATAGGAAGATTTAAAATGGTCAGACATAAAAAGGAAACTAGGGCAGAACATGGGTAGGTATTTATTGCATACACAGTCAAACTTGGATGGCTCTACTACCCATGGGACCAATGAAAACATTTCAAGACAAAGGGGTGTTCAAGATATTGAGGTTGAACTAGGTTTTAACCTGAACAAATTGGCCACAAAAAAGGTTTTAGGTATACACGGTGTTTGAGTTATTACAGTTCGAGCCATAGAAGTTCAAGTATATGATAATTTGCAGTGATATGGTGCCTTTCTTCTGTCAAGTTTTTTGCATTCAAAGAGCAATTATTACTTCTTAGAAAAAAACTTCTTGGTTGTGGTAATCTTTAGGTGATCATATAGTTTGTTTTGAGTTATAAGGTAATGCAGTAATTTTTCATCAGTCATTGTGATATGGACTAAAGGAGGATTAAAACTATATTTTAAGACAATTAAAAATTTTACTCATTTGACTCCAAGTCCTTTTTAATTATTATGTGAACACCATCTTAAGAAGTAAGCTGAAATGTGATATCTTATTTTGATGTGTTGAACCTTATACTCAAAAACTATATTAGATTCACTCTGGACAAATGGGGGTACCCTGTTGACAGATATTATTGACAGTTATTTCAAAATAAAAGTAACATGTACTCCTCTGATGTATGTGTTTACTGCAACATGGAAAATAATAAAAGAAGTTAGTTAAACATATATTGGGTAATAACACTGGCTTCAAAGCTCTCTGAGAGCCTTGAGCTAATGTTTGTGGAGCCTGGAATCCAGTGAGTGGAGCGTAAAGCACTCCGAGTGGAGCCGAGAGTCTTGTGAGTAGAGCCTGGCGCTATAGTATTGAAGCCCAAAGCCTTGTGTAGGAGCCCAGAGCCAACCTTAACATTCGAATAAGGTTGGAGCTTGGAGCCTAGTGACTGTTATATTCACTATATATATACTGTGGAAGTACTTTTATTAGTGGACATCAATTTTCGTGGTTTTCATAAATATCACTATTTCATTGGTACTTAAATTCGTGGTTTCAAAATCCATACATAAAGACTCTATTGAAAAGATTCATTTCGTCAGGAACTTAATTTTGTGGTTTGAGCAAACCACGAAATCCACGAAAATTGGAACCCCACGAACAATAGTACTTTCACAGTAACTGGTTATGTTTTTTGGAACATATTAGCTCAAAACAAGCTTGTTATCCCCTCGCCCAACGGAGTTGGGGAGGGGATATAGCATCTCGCCCGTCCGAACGTCCGTCGGAGTGTCCGTCCGTTCGTCCCACCTCAGGTTAAAGTTTGCGTTAAGGTTCATATCTGAGAAACTACATGTGGCACATCAATCATCTTTGGTCAGTGAATGCGTCTTGGAGAGTGATGCTGCTTCAGATGATAATTGGGTCACTCTGACCTACATTTTATGCTTCAGTGACTCGGGTTAAGGTTTACGTTAAGGTACATATCTGAGAAACTACATGCGGCACATCAATCATCTTTGGTTACTAGATTTGTCTTGGAGAGTGATGCTGCTTCTGATGATTATTGGGTCACTCTGACCTACATATTAGGCTTCAATGACTCAGGTTATAGTCTGTTTTAAGGTTCATATCTGAGATACTACATCATTCATCTTAAGCCAGTGGATGCCTCATGGAGAGTAATGCTGCTTTTGAGAATTAATATTTTTGAAACTTGACTGAATTTGGAAATTTAATTGCTACAGGCGAGGGGATTAGCTGTCGTTTCCGACTGCTCCCATCTTGTTTATTGCATATATGCATATGAAATTACATGTATATGTGGTTGAATAATTATGATATTATATACGAGTTCTTACTTAGTTACAAAATCCTACAGAGGCATTGAAAAACATTTTCTAAAATTTTTTTAGCAGTTTAAACCATACAAACTCACAATCAAACTCACAAACTGTTGAGCATGTTTAAAATAGAAGTTTATAGAGCATTCTTATCAGAGCAACTCCTTTTGAATTATTCAGGTATTGTGTTAGGTGAGCAATTTTAGATCTTTAATCCTCTAGTTGCAATCGGCAGAATATTATTTACTTGCAAGATTTTATTTCTAGAAAAAATGCTTCTTAGTGTTTTGAATTCATATATTTTGACAGGTATGGGTCTTTTCTTGGCTGGCGAGGAAGATGGCGAAAAGATGGACTTAATTCTCCCAAAACAATGAACTATACAGTGATAAGTAAACAGGACAAACCTTTGTATACAAATATTACAGTAGATTTAGGACCGTCAGAGGGTCACATGGTTAATATGGCAGAAGACACTACGCAAGAAACAACATTATGGTAATTAGTGTTCTTAATATTGGAAGTTTGGAAATGATCATACCACCTTTTTTTGCTGTTTTTCCAAATAATTGCAGTATAACTAATTGACTGTAGTGAATATCAGTAAAAAATTCACAAGTGCCGAACAACGCAGAAAGATTAAACGAGTTGCAGAACTTGTTCCGCATTTAGTTTTATCCAGTGCGTTGATTGACACTTTTATTGATATTCATGACAGTCTATTAGTTATGCTTTTTAATATATAGATTTTCAACTCAAAAACTGAGATTTAAGATACAGATAATTTTTTCATTTCAATGCACCAGCTGTTTACTTGACAACAGGGATGCAAATTACCAGGGGCCCAGTAGCCCAAGGCCCCTAAAAATTGACCTGGGCTACTAAAATTTTAAAACCAGTAGCCCAGGTGGCTACTGGAATATCCTGCAATTTCGGTTGACAATACAGTACTGGGCTAGTCAATTTTTGGCTGGACTACTGAATTCTGTTTACTAGGGGCCCAGCTGGCCACCTCGCCAATATTTCCAATGTTCATCCCTGGACAACATTATTGCTGAGATATTGTGACATTACTTCCTCCAGTGACTTTTCATCATTGACAATATCGCATTTATTTAACTAAAAAAACTCGATACATCACCTATGTTTATATAATAAATTTAATTTCCAAAATTTATGAATTTGTGGTTGTGAGTAGAACATCAAAGTTTTTGTGACATTTCAGTACTGTGAAAGCACTATTGTTCGTAGGAATCCAGTTTTCGTGGATTGAAGTTCCCAAGCGGAATACATTTTTACTTAGAGTCTTAATGTATAGAATTTTATACCACAAATTTTAAGTACCCACGAAAAAGTGATTATCATGAAAACCATGAAATTTGATGTCCACAGATAAAAGTACTTCTACAGTATATGCTTTTTTTTTCTTAATGCAAAAATACTGTAATTGTACTTATTTTCGTTGTGTACTTATTTTCACGAATTTCGCGGTCAGAAACTTTATGCGAAAATAAGTACACACGAATGTAATAATTTAACATTAAAGTTATAAGGAAAGCACTCAATTCCATGAAATTAAATACATGCAAACTTGGTTAGAAAGGAAACATCGCGAAAATAAGTACAATTACAGTAGTGAAAATAAAACTACTGTGAAAATTTACCTGTTTTCAGTATAAACCAAGCAGAATGTCTTTTCATCCTCATTTTAATCCTAGCTTACATTTGTTATTACATGTTTAACCTGTTTATGAATTCACAGTTAAATGAGTTCAGTTTTATGTTTATGTTTATTTGTAATTATGGATTTTATTGTTTCATTAACTGATAAAATAATGCATTAGTAACATGTAAGATTTTGAGGTACCACCTACAATTTCAAAAGAAAAAAGTGATAAGGGATAGACAATTACAAAAGAGGGATGGCCATTTACCTGTGAATTTATTTCACTCGGCATACTAATTTTGAGAATGCATTAAATCTTTTCGAAAATTGCTTTAACAGGTCATCTGTTATATACACTATCAGGAAAAAATTAATTCAAATGGATTTTCGTACATTTGGATAAAAGATTCAGCCACTGAACTTGCCACTTGACTGCAGTTTTGGCAGATTTTGACAATATCCGTAGGTTTTTGTTAAAATTCATTGTATATGACATCCAGAACCAAAATAAACTAACTTCCATTTGGAAGAGCAAATGTTTATACGTTAGCAACAAAAAAATGGTTTTGGTCTCAGTGTACTTTGAGTAGTACCAGCTCCTGAAACGCTGTTAAATAGCTAAAATGGACACAAAATCTATTTACATCCATGTTCAACTGCTCACAAGTCAGAAAACATACAAATGTGGCATATATTGATTTATATATCTAATAAGTACACCTACCAAAAACCACCTCAAACGATTTTTGACAACATTTGAGCATGTTCTGAAAATGACCCAAAATATGAACAAAATTCACACTTAATGACCACACTTCTTTGAATTATTTTGTTGTTTGTCAGATTTTGGTGTATGCTGTCATGTAAACCAGCAGGGGCATCGGCCCAGTGGTAATAAATAACAAAAATACTGTAAATTTAGTTTCTGCAGATGGTCATTTCAACAACTGATGTCTCTTCAGTGCAAATATTATAATCAAAATATTTGAAAGACCCCAAACTGAACATTTGTAATCCTGATAGAGAACAAATAACCAAAAAGATCTAAGTGGAAAGCCAGAATCAGCTAAGGACAGAGCCTTGCATGGAGGAGATGTTCCTTTGTTTTAAGCAAAATTTTCTAAAATTCAGATATTACAAGTTTAAAAATATTTCTCAAGTGTTTTTATACCCCGCCACACGAAGTGGTGAGGTATAATATGATACCCTCAGTCGTGTGTGCGTCTGTCCTCCAAAGGTTTCTGACTGATAACTTGTGAACGAAATTACACAAGGTCTTCAAACTTGGTATGCAAGTTGTTTACCACAAAACTCAGGTCAAGTTTGATTTTGGGTTCTGAGGTCCAAGGGGTTCTGGAGTTATGCCCCTTCAAACTTTGAAATTTTGTGAATTTTAGGGTTTCCGACTGATAACTTGTAACGAAATAACACAAGTCTCCAAACTTGATATGTAAGTTGTTTACCACAAAACTCAGGTCAAGATCTATTTTGGGTTTTGAGGTCCAAGGGGTTCTGGAGTTATGCCCCTTTAAACTTTCGAAATTTTGTGAATTTTAGGTTTCGGTCTGATAACTTGTGAACGAAATAACAAAAGGTCTTCAAACTTTGTATGTATATTGTTTACCACAACACTCAGGTCAAGTTCAATTTTGGGTTAAGAGGTCCAAGGGGGTTCTGGAGTTATGCCCTTGAAACTTTGATTTATTGATATTCCATATCTTTTTTTTTCAGGTTTCTTAGATTTTATTTTCCGTGAAAACGAAGGACAATTGAAAATGGTGCTATACTTTTAATAATGACTAAAAGTGCTGTGTAAAATGAAAAATCTGTAGCTGTGTCGGTGATATTGAGTATTGGGTGTATATTCAAAAGAGGACAACTGGATGCAGAATATCCAAAATTCCGGTTATACTGGAGAACAAGACAGAATGGAAATTGTGGGCCTCTTATTCCAGAAATGTGATTCGTTTCAATTTTCCATGATTGTATGTAATTATTGACCTTGACTTTGGCTAATTTCTGGTAGTTTCGATTGATGAAGAAATCTGAATTACTTAAAGAGGTGTCGAATATTAACCTTGGCAAAATGAGATTTGTGTTTATAAAAAGTGCCATTATGTTTAAAGTTTCTATTATTGATCTCTTCTTTTTATTCAATTTTTAAAGGTGCTTAAGGTGCATTGTTTCTCAGGTTTTTTACCTGTGTGAGATTTTAGAACTTCTCGGATTTCACCCATTAAAATGCATTAGAGTATGTTGCACATTGAGCCAAATACACTTTTAAAAATCATTTCAAATACCCTTTTGACCAAATTTCATTGAAATCTTACTGCTCTATTGTGGGTTTTAAAGGCTAATTAAATGGAACTTCATGAGAATCAAGACCCCTTCATGATAATGGGGAACTGACATTTTCTTGCTGGAATTTAGAGGGTATGTGAATTTTCTATGTAAAATTGGCATCTTAGTCTATATTAAATTGTACTTGACAACATTCTGGGGAAATTGCACCCACCCAATTCCTTCTGAAGATCTTCACAGTTATTGTAAAGGGATTATTGGTTCCTATTGCCTTACCAAGATTTTCAGCATTTTTGCACATTAGAACATCAATTTCACATTTTTTAGAATGATTTGAGGGCCAATCCACAATAAATTGTAGATTAGTGTTTGTCATTTTTATGAGATGATGAATTTGTTTTATCAAAAATTATTTACGCAATAGACAGTGCAAAATCATTATGCAAACAAACATGTTTATAAAGAAACAATATCGCCTGCAATCATATTTTATCATCTATATTTTAAGTTTGTTTTATTTAGGATTTACCATCATCCACCTTTTAACATTCCTAATGCATACTTTATTATTTTGATGTCATTCAATCCACATATTTCCCCATTTGACCTCATGATCTTGTGATTTTACTTTCATGCAATGCACATTTTTGTTTTATTTTAAATGCATTAAAATCCACCACATATAAAAAAGTTCTTTTTTCCCACTAAACCAGATAACCTAGATGTAGCCTTTGAAATAACATAACGTCCAAAAAAAAGTTCAGGATTTTTTTTGCCATTTTTTTTTCAATTTTGACCATTATTCTGCATGCATTTTTTTTTCTAAATTCTAGGGTTAGGGGTAAGAGGGTCAATGTTTAAGGCTAGTAAATTTGAAGAAGGAGTACTAAATTTTACAAATTGGTAGTTTTTTTGGCTTGCAAGATGTGGGAATTCCATAAATTTTCAGAGGCTGTAAATTCATTGCAGGGCTAGTACATTTTGACATTTTGTAGTCTTTTTATCTACTGAGTAAATCATGTTAGTGTCAAATCCTGGGGTTGGGTCTTACAGGAAGATGTTCATTTTGGGTAGGGGTGGGGTAAGGATTTTCAGTGGTGAGATTTTGGCTCATATTTGCCCTTGCAGGGGTGTCATTGGCAAACATTTACTGTTTGAGAGTGTTGGTATATTTGTCATAATTCTAGCTTATACAGTGATATGAAAATCAATGCATTATTATTATTTTTACACTCTAAATTGTTATTTGCACGTTTTATTTAAGGCATGCTGTAATATAGCTTATGCAAGGCATGCTGTAAAATCCTAAGATTACTATTTACTGTATGATCTGAAATTATTAATTTGTATCTAGTCTTCAGAAAAATATGACTGTTATTTTTGAAGTCACTAAAATTAGGTAAACATTCTTCATCATGCACTTCATAACTTATAGATTCATTGAGATTGAGAAACATTGAAAATACTTTTTGTTAAAGTTTATTATTATATTATTTTATACTCAAATGACTTTCTATTAGAGATTAATTTTAGTGAATTAGAGGCATGAATTGATAAAACACAGTAGAATTCATTTTTAAATCTAAGGGAATTGGTTCTTTGTATTCTTTTTTATATGCAATTCGATAATAAAAAGACTATACATGCATAACTTATTTATATGTATATGAAGTAGCTTCTTAAAGAAAATAAGATGCGGAACCCTAGCTCTTATGGTCCTTGTGCTAATTTTTTGATAGTTGTGGACCATAGAGCTATGGATTTTACCCTATTAAAAACTTGTGAAATACATACACGAGACTGCCCCCGCTTGGCGTCTGGTTTTGAAAAAACTCCCACAAACATGAGACAAAATTTGTGTCGCAAAGTCACAAGTTTTATATAGGGGAAAATCTATAGCTCTATGGTCTGCCAAATCAGAAAAAAATGGAAGGACCTATAGAGCTACGGTTCTGGTATATTGCTTTCCATCCATTCATTTGTCTATCTGTAGGAATAAATTACATGTTTTCAGCAGGGACATCAAATTTGTCTAACAGACACAAATACCTTCTGCAGGGGCATGTTTTTCTCTAGATCTTATTATACAACCGCAAAAATTTTTGCGGTCGTATAATGGTATGGTGCTGTCGTCGTCGTCGTTGTCATCTGTAGACACTTTTGTTTTTGGTCAATAATTTTAGTTTCAGTTGACCAATCCTTATGAAATTTTAACACAATGTACCTTGGCATAAAAGGAAGGCTTGGCTTAGTTTTGGTCATTGTGGCCCCCAGGGATGATTTTAGCATTTTTCAAATGGGTCCCCTGTCCAACAAATTGGGAATTTCGCATCGCTACAACTGAAATTGGGAAAAATGAAAATGTATCAAATACTGCAACATACGTTTGTATAAACCAAGAATATGTGTAAGTACACACAACAAGAGTTTGAAGAATGAAAAGTATCATTACACAAAAGCCATTAAGACTATATTTTATACATTTTTCAAAAATTAAGACTATATTTCAAATTACACCAGATTTGAATTTTATCAAGCTGATCATCAACGAAAGAAGTACTGCTCTTTTCCTATATGAAAGCAAATCAACATTCTTTCAGAAATTCTTTGGTTGTCTGCAAATAAAGATGACTTACACATTTCAATATTATTACCAAAATCAAATCCTTCATACCCAACTTCGTGATACATTTTGTAAATATACCTCATTTCATGAAATTTCTATGCATTCATTCATTAATCATAGAGCAGGTCATTTCCACGTTTCGTTTTAACTAGTAGAAATGAGAGCACCCCATATGAAGTGCAGTTCCAAATTCTCATCCAATTAAAAGTCCCAGTTTAAGAAACTCGGATTTCAAGTCATAACTATTCAATATTTATTTCAATGCAAACTATATCTTTGGAAATGAGAGCATTTGCACGTTACCAAGTAATGGATGAAAGTCTCGAATTTTAAACACGACAATGAACGATAACAACACGATTTCAAAATTAATTCACTTTACGCATTCTGAATTTCAAGATGTTCCCTTATGGACATTTGCGATCTCAGACATTTTGTTCATCGTCAGGGTGGTCGTAAATAGTAAATTGCATTATTTAGTTACTTCTGGACGTTACTGTGATGTTTTGAGTAATTTCCGGTTCTGACAAAAGGCGACACGGATCGGAACGAAAGATTCACCGGAGACGGAAATGAAAAAAAATCCGGATTTGTAAACATCGTTGCCGCGATTGGGAATTTTTTTTTGTGGGGAATGGGGCCGCCAAGAGGGGAATGGGGCCGCCGGGCGGCCCTAAATTATATGGTAGCGTCATCCCTGGGCCCCACCCATTTTTTAAAAAGGGGCCAAAAAGGGTTAAATTTGATGTTTTCGTATATTTGACTGTAGAATCTTTATTATTTATCGGATTTTGATGGGGTTTCTTTCAGTGTCCTCCTCAGGAAATTTCCAATCAGTAGTATGCAACGGATTTCACGTGGCATGTACTGTTCACGAGATAAATGGGGCCCAAAAGAGGCAAATTTCAAAAATTTTAATTTTTTTATTATTAGTCTGATTTTGATGCAGTTTTTTGCGTTTGATTCCTTATGAAAAATTAACATAGTGCTGCACCATTAGATTTTTGATAACTCGTTTCTTTTCCAAGCTATGAGGGGCCCAACGGGGCAAAATTGCAAACATGCAGAATACCTAAAATTTCTATTTTTCATCCGATTTCAATCGGATTTTTTCTTTAGATTCCTCACATTGTAGGCTTTCAGTAGTATGTCAACAGATTTGGTGCAGCTCTTACCGTTTCCGAGGTATTAGGGGTCAAAGGGGCCAATATTGCAATTTTTATACGACCGCAAAAATTTTGCGGTCGTATAATGGTATGGCGCTGGCGTCGGTGTCGGCATCGGCGTCTGTGGACAGCATAACTTTAGTTCTAGTGAACGGATTGTTATCAAATTTTAGTATGATATTTGTTGGCACAAGCATAAGCCCGGGTTTTAATTTCGCGTTCCCTGTCCAACCCGTTTTTGAAAAAGAGGCAAAAAAGGGGCCAAAAAGGGGTAAAATTAGGTATTTTCGTGTCTGTGGACAGCATAACTTTGGTTCTAGTGGATGGATTGTTTTCAAATCTTAGTATGATGTTTCTTGGAACATTCTTGAGAAACTTTTTTTTCCTTTAGGTTTTTGCCCACCCATTTCAGAATTAGGGGCCAAAAAAGGGTTAAAT